>PVIA01005593.1:0-59110 GCA_004024845.1 Tonatia bakeri
AGGCTCATCAAGAAAAAAAGAGAGAAGACCCAAATAAACACAATCAGAAATGAAAGAGGAGAGATTACAACTGATACCACAGAAATACAAAGGATTGTAAGGAATTACTATGAAGAACTGTATACCAAGAAATTTCAAAACCTAGGTGAAATGGACAAATTTCTAAAAATATATAGTCTTCCAAAACTCAATGAACAGGAAACATGAAGACTGAACAGACCAAAAACATCAGATGAAATTGAAGCAGTAATCAAAAAACTCCTGACACACAAGAGCCCTGGACCAGATGGTTTCACAGGAGAATTCTACAAAGCATTTAAGGAAGAGCTAACACCTATCCTTCACAGACTATTCCAAAAAACCCAAAATGATGGAAGACTCTCAAACTGTTTTTATGAAGCCAGCATCATCCTAATACCGAAACCAAATAAAGACACAACCAAGAGAGAAAACCACAGGCCAATATCACTGATGAACACACACACTAAAATCCTCAACAAAATACTGGCAGAACGCATCCAGCAATATATTACAAAGATCATAAGCCATGACCAAGTCGGATTCATCCCAGGGATGCAAGGATGGTACAATATTTGGAAATGAATAAATGTAATACATCACATAAACAAAAGCAAAGACAAAAATTATATGATCATATCAATAGATGTGGAAGAAGTGTTTGATAAGGTACAGCACCCATTATGATAAAAAAACACTCAGCAAAGTGGGAATAGAGGGAGTATTCCTCAACCTAATAAATGCCATATATGAGAGACCTACAGCCAATATCATACTCACTGGGCAAAAATTAAAATCTTTTCCATTAAGATCAAGAACAAGACAAGGTTGTCCACTTTCACCACTTCTATTCAACATAGTATTTGTTTTAGCCACAGTGATCAGACAAGAAAAGGAAATTACAGGCATGCAGATCAGAAAGGAGGAAACAAAACTGTCATTGTTTGCAGATGACATGATAGTGTACATAGAAAATCCTATAGACTCCACCAAAAAAACCTGCTCACCCTAATAAATGAATTTGGGAAAACAGCAGGATACAAAGTCAATATCCAGAAATCAAAGGGATTTTTGTATACCAACAATGAAACAGCAGAAGCAGAAATCAAGAAAAAATCCATTCGATATAGCAAAAAGAAAAATGAAATACCTAGGAATAAACCTGACCAAGGAGGTAAAGGGCCTGTACTCAGAGAACTACACAACACTGAAGAAAGAAATCAAGGAAGATACAAACAAATGGAAACATATACTGTGTTCATGCATTGGAAGAATTAACATCATCAAAATGTCCATACTACCCAAAGCAATTTACACATTCAATGCAATACCTATTAAAGTACCAATGGCATATTTCACAGACATAGAACAAACACTTCAAAATTCATATGGAACCATAAATGACCCCAAATAGCTGCTGCAATTTTGAGAAAGTAGGAAGGATCGCAATACCTGATACCAAACTGTATTACAAGGCCACTGTAATCAAAACAGCCTGGTACTGGCATAAAAACAGGCACATAGATCAATGGAGTAGAACAGAGAGCCCAGACATAAACCCAAGTCTCTATGGTCAATTAATATTAAACAAATGGGGCAGCAACATAAAATGGAGTAAAAATAGCCTCTTCGACAAATGGTGTTGGGATAGTTGGACAGCTACGTGAAAAAAGAATGAAACTCGAGCATCAACTTACACTATACACAAAAATAAATTCAAGGTGTATAAACGATTTAAATGTAAGTCGTGACACCACTAAAGTCCTAGAGGAGAACATAGGCAGGAAAATCTCAAATGTTTTATGCAGCAACATTTTCACTGATATGTCCCCTAGAGCAAGGAACACAAAGGAAAGAATAAACAAATGGGATCTCATCAAAATCAAAAGCTTATGCATGGCTAAAGAAAACAGTATTAAAATAAAAAGAGAACCCACCATGTGGGAAAACATATTTGCCAATGATACCTCAGACAAGGATTTAATCTATAAAATATATAAAGAATTCACATGACTCCACACTAAGAAGACAAGCAACCCAATTAAAAAATGGGCAAAATAGTTGAACAGATACTTCTCCAAAGTAGATATACAGAGAATCCAGAGACATGTGAAAAGATGCTGAGTATTGCTAGGTATCAGAGAGAGGCAAATTAAAACCGCAATGAGATACCACTTCACACTGGTCAGAATGGCCATCATAAACAAAGCAAAAAACAAGTGTTGGAGAGGTTGTGGAGAAAAGGGAACCCTAGTATACTATTGATGAGATTGCAGACTGGTACAACTACTGTGGAAAACAGTATGAAATTTTCTCAGAAAACTCAAAATGGATCTGCCTTTTGACCCAGCAATTCCACTGCTAGGGTTTTATCCTGAAAACCCTGAAACACCTATCCAGAAGAATCTATGCACCCCAATGTTCACTGCAGCACAATTTACAATAGCCAAGTGCTGGAAGCAACCTAGGTGCCCACCAGAAAGTGAATGGATCAAAGAAATATGGTACATTTACACAA
Organism: Tonatia bakeri; assembly: GCA_004024845.1. Classification (NCBI taxonomy): domain Eukaryota; kingdom Metazoa; phylum Chordata; class Mammalia; order Chiroptera; family Phyllostomidae; genus Tonatia; species Tonatia bakeri. The sequence continues at coordinate 2,537 of PVIA01005593.1, forward strand.
CGGAATTTTATGCAGCAGAAAGAGAGAAGGAGCTCCTACCCTTTGCAACAGCATGGATGGAGCTGAATAGCATTATGCAAAGCAAAATAAGCGAGGCGGTGAAAGACAAATACCATATGATATCACCTTTAACAGGAACCTAAACAACAAAACAAAGAAACAAGCAAAATATAGTCAAAGACACTGAAATAGAGGACAGGCTGATACTGATTAGAGGGGAGAGGGGAGGGAATTTCAGGGGAAAAGGGGACAGGTTTACAGGAACAAGTATAAAGGACTCATGGACAAAAACTGGGTGGGGGTGGAAACGTGAGGGACATGGCGAGGGCTGGTGGGGTGGACTGGGATGGGAGTAAAAGGCAGAAAACTGTACTTGAACAACAATCTAAAAAAAAGGTGTTAGTTTGACAGTTCTTTTCTTTCCTCACTTGAAATTCATGGTACTACTTTTTTTCTAAAATCCATGGTTTCAGAGAGTAATCTATTGTCACTCGAGTTGGTGCTTGTTTGTCAATGATGTGCCATTTCTCTTTGAATTTTTGAAAAGAAGTTTTCATTGTCTTTATTTTTCTAAGTTTTACTTTGATGTGTCACAGTTGATGTGTGGATATTTGGGGACTTATCTTGTTTGAAATTTCCTTAGCTTCTTGAATAAGTAGATTTGTGTTTTTCATGTGCTTTGCTTCTTTATTATTTTATCAGAAACTTACAAAAATATAGGGTTTTGAACAGAGGGGGGCAAAAAGTAGGACTTATTTTGTTTAATTGTGTATTTATTGTTACATGTTTAAAGTCCAGTCACCTTCAAAGTACTCTCCATTTGATGCAATACACCTTGAGACATTTTTTCCACTGCTCAAAACAGTTTTCAAACTCATCGATTTGATGCTTTTTAGTACTTCTGACAGTTTTTGTTTCACATCTTCCACATGGGCAAACCATTTCCCTTTGAGGACTTTTTTGATCCATGGAAACAACAACAAAAAAAAATTGCTCAGGATGAGATCAGGTGAATAGGGAGGGTGGGAAATAGCCCATTCCCATGCCATTTTGGGTCAAAAAGTGTGGTGCAGACAGGTGCTCTCATAAGTCAGCCATCGTGAAATGGGCAAATGTGTTGAAAGACTCTTCAAAAGATTCACTGAACTCAAACACAGCTCTCACAACAATACCAGCTGGCACACTGAAACAGATGGGTTCCTAGAACACTCACCTGGCTGGGGCAACCTGTACTGCAAGAGGCCCACCCTCCAGAAGATAATTCTGGTGTTTTGGCGTTCCTCCCTTGGATTTTGGTGGATTTCAATTTGTCAATTTTTAATTTTGTTTTGTTCTTTTTGTCTCCATTCTAAAAAATCTTTGCCTACACACATTCATGAAAATTTTTCACTATGTTTGCCTCCAGAAGATGTATAGTTTTAGATTTTAAGTGAAGTTTTTGGTTTCTTTAACTTTAGTTTTAATGTATGAATGAAGTAAGGGCCAAGGTTTTTTTTCCTGGCCTGATATCTACTTTTTCTATCATCATTTTTTGAAAAGGCTTTTTTTTCTACATTGAAGTACCTTGGTACCTTTGTTGAAAAGTGATTGAATATATACATGTAGATTAATTTCTGGACATTCCATCCAGTTCCATTTTTCCATATTTACTACATTGTTTTGTTTAGTTTTATAGCAAATCTTCATAACGTTGTGTCACATCTTGAAACCAACCAGTTTAAGTCCAAATTTGTTCTTTTTTAATCCTCACCCAAGGATATGTTTGTTGATTTAAGAGAGGAGAGAGGAGAGAGAGAGAAACACTGATGTGAGAGAGAAACATTGATTGGCTGCCTCCCGTAAGTGTCCTGACAACCTAAGTATATGCCTTGACTGAGAATCCAATTCACAACTTTTTGGTGTCTGGGACAACACCAACCAACTGATACACTCAGCCAGGTCTGTTCTTTTTTAAAATTGTTTGTTTTGGTTGTTCTAACTCCTTTGCATTTCCATGTCAATTGCCACCAAATATCTTGCAAAGATTGGAATTACATAAATTAATAGATTGGGTTGGGGGAAATTGACATCTCAACATCAATTCTTCCAACTATAAATACAGTTTATCTCTGCATTATTTGTCTTTTATTACTCTCAGCAGTTTTTATCATTTTTAGTGTATAGTCTGGCAAATAGTTTTGTTAAACTTACCCTTAAGTGTTTTCTATTTTATGCTATTGTGCAAAGTATTGCTTTGTAATTTCATTTTCAGTCAGTCATTGCTAGAATATACACACACAATTGATTTTTTAAATACTTATCTTGTATCTTGCCTTTGCCCATCTGTCCAGTCTTACCACTTTCTCCTCCTCTTCTTTGGTCACTACACATAAAACTGATTATGCTCTGGATCTTTGCTTAAATCTGATTTAAATTTCCGGCATCTCTCTTGCGGAACCCCTAGAAATTACTATGTACACAATAATGCCATCTGGGACTGTCATATAATTTATAGGCCTTTTGTTTCTCTTTCTTGCCTAGTTGCACTGGCTAAGTATACTCTTAGCACTATCCGCGAGTGCTAAGAGTTGATTTCCTTAACCCAATTCTGTTCTTGGGGTAAAATAATCCAGTTTTCTCACTATAAATAGATGTTTTTTATGAGATATCAGATTGAAGATATTTCCTCCTACTTCAAGTGTCTTGAAAGTTTTTGTTTTGAATACATATTCAGTTTTAACAAGTGGTTGGGTTTTTTTTTATTATTTCTAGCCTATTGAAATTATCATATAGATTTCTTCTTAATATAATGCATTATATTGATTAACTGATTTGAGAATGTTAAACCAACTACACTTTTCTGAGCTAGTCCCAACTTAAACATGATGACATTTTTTATTGCTGGATATGATTATTAATATTTTATGGAAAATCTTATAGTTTTATTCATAATAGATATAGATGTATAATTTTATTTGTAATTTATTTATAATATTTCTAGTTTTTATATCAAGGTAATGCTGACCTCATAAAGTGAGTAAAGAAATATTGTCTCATCCCATATTTTCTTTTCTTTTTTTAAATTATGTTTTATTTTAGAACCTGAATCATTTTTCATATAGATGACAAACACTCCACCTCTGACCCTCTGCTCATACTTTTCTTTGTCTTGAAATATTTTTGCCTTCGATCTCTAAATGTCCAAATTTTACCCCACCCTTTAAAACCAAACTTACAACTTTCCTTGTATTGTTTTAGGTATTCCAAATTAAAGTATTTTTACTTCCTGTAAATTCTGAAACACTTAGTTTTAGACTTTCACATTTTCTAACCTGTTACCTGTCTTATTTCCTCTCTCAACTAGTGTATTATATACTCTAAAGACAAGATCAGAGTTTTTATCTTGTTTGAATCAGCCTGAGAACCTAATACAGTGTTCTGCTTTTTCAGTTACATATTTTGAATATCTTTAATACCTGTGAAAAACAGGTAACTTTTCTTCTTTTAAAAAATGGAGGAATGTAATAATTGTTTAACCTCAGAAGTTTCAAATAAAAGGAAAACACTAAACTTCAATCTAGGGGATAAAATATGAAGTATTACTTATGAAAGTAAGTTTAGATGTGGTCTAAATGTTGTACAACTCTATACCATTAAACTTGGTTTTAAGTTAAATTTCAAATAAAATTATGTCATCAAGTCTTTATGTTTTTGGTCCATTGGTATGAAATAGAATATCAGTTGTATTTAAAATATTCATTGACAATAGCCAAAGATTAATCGTGCAAAAAGAAATAATAAAGAGAAAGAACTCACAGATATAGACAACAGTGTGGTGATTATGGGGGTATGGGGTTGTAGAGGTTGGAAGAGGGTACAGAGGAAATAAATGGTAATGGAAAAACATATAATAGAATAAAAATAAGAGTTAACCAACAAAAAGGTTTAATCCAAGGTCAATCCTTTTGTAATTTATAATTTAGATTAAAAAACTAATTACATGTCTAAAATTTCAATAATAAAAATGTGTTTACAGTAATAAAACAAATATAATTTAGAATGTTAAAGTAACTTGGAAATTGTTATTCTTTTTTTTTTTGAAAAAGGCATTCTTTTTTTTTAAGATTTTATTTATTTATTTTTAGAGAGGGAAGGGAGGGGGAGAGAGAGAGAGAAACATCAATGTGCGGTTGCTGGGAGACATGGCCTGCAACCTAGGCATGTGCCCTGACTGGGAATCGAACCTGCGATGCCTGGTTCGCAGCGGAAATTGTTATTCTAAATTAGGCAATTTTTAACTGTTTTCGTCATGTTTAATTTATTAAGGAAATATAGAATTGTAAAGGGTTGTCATTGGTTTTTATCTGTTGAAGGTAGAGTATATATTCACCCTTATTTGAAAATTTAAAAGACAGTGAGTATAAATTAATATTATGGCTTGTTATATGACTTTGTAAATGTCAATGTTTATTAGGCACTTTGTAGCCATAGCCAAGAAGTGTTATTTCTAGGTACAGTTCATCTACAGTAAAATCTACCAAATGTTTTCTATTTCTTTTTATTTAATTAGAAACCTTTTCTCAGCAATAAGCAAAACCTTTTCTCTGTGATACTGACATTCTAAGGATGTTACAGTGGAGGGAAATAACGAAATAGAAGGAGACTTGTTCTGTCTGATTTTGTTTTCACCCACCCCAAGTTGTGTATTTATTGTAGTCAAGGTCTGAGAAATTGGATTTAATTTGAATGTGACAGACATTAATATAATCAGTAAAAGATGAAGTGCTATACTGAGGTCAGTATGGATATGAATACAAAACTTTGAACAGCATAGCACCACTTAATTTAGAGCACATTAAACTTGAGTCACCATGAAGAGAGCAGATAACATCTCCGATGGCGCTGCCCAGTGCGACGTGTTCTGAAATAGAGAAAGGCTCGTAAACTTAGGGTATCACACTTCGTCTTGAGTTGCTGAGATATCTGTTCTTCACTATATTTTGCATGTATCACTATTTACATATGACTTTCACAGTAACACAGAATAGTTAATTATATGAATTGATTGAAACTTTTGATGGCAATAAGCCTAAAAAGGGCACATAGTTCTTTCTGGACCTAAAAGCTAATTTTTTAAATTTCAGATTTGCCCTGGCTGGTGTGTCTTAGTTGGAGCCCTCAGGAGAGGATTAAACATAATAATAAAATGTTGGGCTAGCCTATGTTTCTATGCAAGATGCAGTACCAAGGAGAAGAGAATTAAAATTTTTTTAATTTCACTGTGTGCCCAAACTTCATGACAGGCACTTGATGTATGTTGTTTCTTTTCATCCTCACAACCCTGTGAAGCTTGGAGAATGGGTTTCCAATTTGTATAGAGAAGTTCAGCGCTAAGTAACTGCAGATTTTATGTTGTTTTATAAATATGAACTTTGAGATCATATCTGTGTTCTAGTCCTGGTTCTGCCACATACTAACTGTAGGAATTCTGCGTGGGTTCCTCAACTTGAGCTCATTTCTTTTTCTTTTTTAAATATATTTTATTGATTATGCTATTACAGTTGCCCCATTCCTCCCTCCCTTCACTCCCCTCCACCCTGCACACTCTTTCCCACCCACATTCCCCACCTTTAGTTTATGTCCATGTGTCATAAGTTCTTTAGCTTCTATTTTCCCATACTATTCTTACCCTCCCCCTGTCTATTTTCTATCTACCATCTATGCTACTTATTCTCTGTACCTTTTCCCCCTCTCTTCTCCTCCCACTCCCCTGTTACTAACCCTCCATGTGATTTCCATTTCTGTGGTTCTGTTCCTGTTCTAGTTGTTTGCTTAGTTCATTTTTATTTTAAGTGTGGTTGTTAATAATTGTGAGTTTGCTGTCATTTTACTGTTCATATTTTTTATCTTCTATTTCTTAGATAAGTCCCTTTAACATTTAATAAAATAAGGGCTTGGTGATGATGAACTCCTTGAACTTGACCTTATCTGAGAAGCACTTTATCTGCCCTTCCATTCTAAATGAAAGCTTTGCTGCATAGAGCAATCTTGGATGTAGGTCCTTGCTTTTCATGACTTGGAGTACTTCTTTCCAGCCCCTTCTTGCTTGTAAGGTCTCTTTTGAGAAATCAGCTGGCAGTCTGATGAGAACTCCTTTGTAGTTTACTGTCTCCTTATGTCTTGCTGTTTCTAGGATTCTCTTCTTCATTTTTACCTCGGTGAATGTAATTATGATGTGCCTTGGTGTATTCCTCCTTGGGTCCACCCTCTTTGGGACTTTCTGAGCTTCCTGGACTTCCTGGAAGTCTATTTGCTTTGCCAGATTGGGGAAGTTCTCCTTTATTATTTGTTCAAATAACTTTTCTACTTGTTGCTCCTCCTCTTCCCCTTCTGGTACCCCTATAATTCGGATGTTGGAACATTTAAAGATGTCCTGGAGATTCCTAAGCCTGTCCTCATTTTTTTGAATTCTTGTTTCTTCATTCTTTTCTGTTTGATTGTTTCTCTCTTCCTTCTGGTCCACTCCATTGATGTGAGACCCAGTTTCCTTCCCATCACTATTGGTTCCCTGTACATTTTCCTTCATTTCACTTAGCATAGCCTTCATTTTTTCATCTAATTTGCAACCAAATTTAACCAATTCTGCGAGCATCCTGATCACCATTGCTTTGAACTATGCATAGTTCAACCCCCACAGGTGTTTTTAGTCAGTGCTCCGAGGCTCTATTCCCTGGCACTGGGACCCTGGGACTCTGGGACTGCTGGGTCAGCCAGCCGCCTTGCATATAGTTCCTCGCTTCACAATTGCTACCTCGTGGGGTCTGCCTGTTGCCAACCTGAGCCTGGGGTCTTCCAGCCACCACCTGTGCATCCAGGGCCCATCTGCTGCGGTCTTGTGTGCCTGGGATGCCTTACAGGCCAGCTGCCACTGCTTTTTCTGCCTCAACCCCTCTCCACTGGCAGCCCAACTCCACCCTTCCTACCAGTCTGGATGAATATGTCTATTTTAACTCCTTGGTTGTGGGACTTCCATACAATTCAATTTTCTGTCAGTTCTGTTTGTCATCTTATTTCTAAATTGTTGCTGTCCTTATTTTGTTTGTGTGAGGAGGCACAGTGTGTCTACCTACACCTCCATCTTGGCTGGAAGTCATCCTATGTTTTCTAAAAGAACTTATATATTATACCTTTATAAAAATGTTTGCTATGATTACCTGAAAAAGCCATCTGGTACTGGAATTTTTGTGTGTGAGAGAAGGCTTTTTTATCATGGATTTAACTTTTTTTTATACACAAAGAAGGTTAATCATATTTTCTATTTCTTCTTTCATCAGTTTGGTTATTTGTGTCTAACAGGAAACAATGCCGCTTGCTTAGCTCTTGGACAGCTCTCAGTCATTTCCTCCACTACCCACAAGCAAAAGGGCCCTTCTGGTGCTGATTCCAGAGAGGGTGGTTTTATGTACATTCTAGGACCCTGTGGGTCTCTCCAGTGAACTGTCCTGTAAGGCTGGGAGTTTCTCTTGCTGCAGTAACCCCCATAGGTTTTTTCACTCAGAGGTTTTGAGGCTTTATTTCTCTGTGCTATAATCCTGGGTTGCACCATTTGTCTCACTCTCTAATTGTTCCTCCTGGTTTATCTGCACACAAATGTGGGACTGCCCAGTCTCCCAGCTGCCACCTCACCCTGTCTGCCAGTCACTGCCTTGCCTACCCTGGTCCTCCAGCTGCCACTTTGCTGGGAATCCTCTCCACCCCAGCTGCCCATCTCCGCCCCTCCTACCAGTCTCAATGAATGTTTCGTCTTTTGACTCCTTGTTTGTCAGATTTCCATACAGTTCAATTTTCTGGCAGCTCTGGCTATTTTTTGTTTTTAAATTTGTTGTTGTCCTTCCTTTGGTTGTGCAAGGAGGCAAACTGTATCTACCTATTACTCCACCTTGGCTGAAAATTCAGATGTCTCTGTTCTTGGATTGGGAGGTCTTTTTCTAAATTGGTCCCATCTTTCTTAGCTAGGCATTTTCTTTAAACTTCATGAGAGGACCAAGAGATTCTCAAGTCTACCAGTCCTCTGGATGACCCTGGTCTTGGACACAGCTCAGAAATTGGGGCTACTTTGTTTCTTCCTTGTCCTTCTGTTTCCTCCCAGCCAGGATTACTTGTTTCCCACCTCTGCTTTCAGAGGGTGCTTCCACCACAACCACCATTCCCCCACACCACCTGCTCAAATAGCAATGCTTCCATTACATTGAGTCCTAGTGACATCCCAGGAGGGCATAACTTGTCTCCCCTAGTAGCCTGAGCTGTGGTTTTATTTATTGTTTTTATTTTTTATTGAACTATTGGGGTTACATTTGTCAATAAAATTATATAGATTTAAAGAGTACAATTCTAAAATACATCATCTGTACATTGCATTGTGTGCTCACCTTTCAAAGCCTAGTCTTCTGTTGTCACCATTTATCCCCCATTTGCCTTCTTCCACCTGGTATCATCATAGTGTTGTCTGTGCCCATGACATATTCTTTGGCTTAATCCCTTCAACTGTTTCACCTAGCCCTCAAGCTCTCTCCACTCTGACATCTGTCAGTCTGTTCTCTGTAAGTATGAGTTTGATTCTATTTTGTTTGTTTATTTTATACATTAGATTTCACAAATAAGTGAAATCATGTGGTATTTGTCTTTCTCTGACTGGCTTATTTCACTTAATATAATACTCTCTAGGTCCATCCATGATGTCATGAAAGGTAAGATTTTTTTTTTACAGATGAGTAATATTCTATTGTGTAAATGTACCATTGTTTTCTTATGTACTCCTCTACTGATGGGTACTTGGACTACTTCCAAATATTGGTTATGATAATAATGCTGCAATGAACATAGGTGTGCATGTATACCTTAGAATCAGTGTTTTAGGATTCTTCAGATATGTTCTCAATATTTGTGAAATTGCTAGGTCATAAGGCAGTTCCATTCTTAATTTTTTGAGGACACTACACACTGTTTTTTATACTAGCCACCAATCTTCATTCCCACCAGTAGTGCACAAGGCTTTCCTTTTCCCCACACCCTCAACACTCATCGTTTGTGGATTTATTGATGATAGCCATTCTGACAAGTGTAAGGTGATATCTTATTGTGGTTTTAAATTGTATTTCTCTTATGATTAGTAACATTGGACATATTTTTATATACCTACTGGTCATCTGTGTGGCTTCTTTGGAGAAGTGTCTATTCAGGTCCTTAGCCCATTTTTTAATGAATTATTTTTTTACTTGTGTTAAGTTGTATAAATTCTTTGTCAATTTTGGTTATTAACCCTTTATTGGATGTATCATTGGAAAATATGTTCTCCCATCCAGTGGGTTGTCTTTTCATTTTGGTGATGGTTTTCTTTGCTGTGCAAAATATTTTTAGTGTGATGTAGTATTTATTGTTTCTTTTGTTTCCTTTGTCCAAGGAGATATATCAGAAAAAACATTGCTACAAGGAATGCCTGAGAGTTTATTGTCCATGTTTTCTTCTAGGGTTTCTATGGTTTTGAGTTTTACATTTAAGTCTTTAATCCATTTTGAGTTAATTATTGTGGATAATGTGAGGAGGTGATCTAGTTTCTCTTTTTGTGTATGTATCTGTTCAATTTCCCCAACACCATTTATTGAAGAGACTATCTTTGTTCCATTGTATGTTTTTGCCCCCTTTGTCAAATATTAATTGACCATATTGGCATGGGTTTGTTTCTGAACTCTCTATTCTGTTCCATATTCTCTCTATATGTCTGTTTTTATACCAGTGTCATGCGTTTTGATTATGATGGCCTTGTTTAATCAGGTAGCATGATTAATCAAATTTTGTTCTTCTTTCTCAAGATTGCTTTGGTTATTTGTGGTCTTTTGTTTCACATAAATTTTTTGGAATATTTTTTCTAGTTCTGTGAAATACACCCATTGGTATTTTTAAAGGAATTGTATTGAATTTATAGATTGCTTTGTGTAGTATGAACATTTTAATTATGTTAATACTTCCTGCTATGAACATGGTATGTGCTTACACTTGTTTATATTTTCCTCAGTGTCTTCTAACTTTCCAAGTATAAATCTTTTACTTCTTTCATAAAATTTACTCCTAGGTACCTTATTTTTTTATGCAGTTTTAAATGGGATTGTTTTATTAGTTTCTCTTTCTGATATTTCTTTTTTGTGTATAAAATGCCACCAATTTATGAATATTAATTTTGCATCTTGCTATTTTACTGAATTCATTAGTTCTAGCAGTTTTATCATGGAGTCTTTGGGGTTTTTCAAACACAATATATCATCTGCAAATAATGAAAGTTTTACTTCTTCCTTCCTAACCTGGAAGCCATTTATTTCTTTTTCTTATCTGATTGCTTGGCTAGAACTTCCAGTACTATGTCTAACTACTTGTCTTGTTCTTGATCTTAAGGGAAACAATTTTAGTTTTTGTCCACTGAGTATAATGTTGGCTGTGGGTCTTTCAAATACGGCCTTTATTATGTTGTGGTATGTTCCCCATAGTCCTACTTTGCTAAGAGTTTTTATCATAAATGTGTGCAGTATTTTACCAAATGCTTTTTCTGCATCTATTGATGTAATCATGTGATTTTTTTCCTTCATTTTGTTTATGTGGTATATCATGTTTCTTGATTTGTGAATATTGTGCCAACTTTGAAGCCCCAGAATAAATCTCACTTGACCATGGTGTGTAATCTTTTTAATGTTTTCCTGCATTCAGTGTTTCTAATATTTTCTTGAGAATTTTTGCATCTATGTTCATTAGGGATATTGGCCTATAATTTTCTTTTTCTGTAGTATCTTTATCTGGTTTCAAATTAGGGTAATGCTGGCCCTATAAAGTGAGCTGAGGAGTCTTCCTCCCTCTTGAATTTTTCATATAATTTGAGAATGATCAGTGTTAATTCTTCTTTGAATGTTTGGTAAAATTCACCAATGCAGCTTCTCAGTCAAGGGCTTTTATTTGTTGGAAGTTTTTTTTTTATTAATGCTTCAATTTTACTTGTTGTAATCCATCTATTCAGATTCTCTGACTCTTGATTCAGTTTTGGAAAAGTGTATATTTCTAAAAATTTATCCAATTTTTTTCTAGACTGCCCAATTTTTTGGTATGTAACTGTACATAATATTTTCTTATAATCCTTTGTATTTCTGTGATGTCGGTTGTTACTTCTCCTCTTTCATTTTTAATTTTATTTATTTGGGTCCTCTCTCTACTTTTCTTGGTAAGTCTGGTTAAAAGTTTGTCCATCTTTTTTACCTTTTCAAAGAACCAGCTCTTGGTTTCTTTTGTCTATTATATTTTGTTTTTAGTCTCTATGACATTTATTTCTGCTCTTTATTTATGTCCTACTATTTTCTTTGGACTTTGTTGTTCTTTTTCTAGTTATTTTAGGTGTCAGGTTATATTGTTTATTTGAGATTTTTTTTCTTGAGGTACATCTGTATTGCTATGAATTCCTTCTTAGAACTGTTTTCAGTGTGTCTTCTAGATTCTAGACGATAAAATCATTGTTTTCTGTCTGAAGATAACTTTTGATTTCTTCTTTGATCTCATCATATCCCATTAATTGTTTTGTAACATATTAGTTAAGGTTCATGTGTTTGTGTGTCTTTCAGTTTTTTCCTTGTGATTTATTTCTATTTTCATGCTGTCATGGTCAGAGAAGATACTTGATATGATTTTGACCTTCTCGAATTTATTAAGACTTGTTTTGTGTCTTAACATGTGATCTACCCTAGAGAATGTTCCATGTGCACTTGAAGAGAATGTATATTCTTCTGCTTTGGAGTGAAATGCTCTGTAAATATCAGTTAAATCAATCTGATCTAGTATGTTGTTTAAGGCCGCTGTTTCCTTTTCAATTTTTGTCTTTAAGGTCATTCCCCTTTGATGTCAATGGGATGTTAAAATCCCCTACTATAACAATATTCCTGTTGATCTCTCCCTTTATGTCCATCAATATTTTCTTTATATGTGTAAAAACATATCAGAAACTTTATATGTTCTCCACTTTATTCTCTATACCCATGTTTTTTTATCTATCTGTCTGTCTGTCTGTCTATCTATTTTTTTCCTGCCTTCTTATTAAAAAAGACCCTTGTAATACTGGTTTGGTGGTGATGAACTTCTTTAGTGTTTTGTTTTTGGTTTGGGAATCTCTTTATTTTGCCTTTAATTTTAAATGATAGTCATGCTGGGTATAGTAGTCTTGGTTATAGGTCCTTTCTTTTCATCACTTTGAATATTTCATGCCAATCTCTTCTGGCCTGGAGTGTTCCTATTGAAAAATCAGCTAACAACCTTATGGGAGCTCCCTTGTAGATTACTGTCTTTCCTTGCTTCTCTTAAGATTCTCTCTTTATCTTTAACCTTTGTCATTTTAATTATGATGTGTCTTGGTGTGAGCCTCTCCAGGTTCATTTTGTTCGGGACTCACTGTTCTTCCTGACTTGTGTTTCATTTTCCTTCACCAGATTAAGGAATTTTTCAGCCATTATTTCTTTAAATACATTTTGAATCCATTGCTCTGTCTTCTTTTTCTGGTACCCTTATGATATGAATGTTGTTACACTTGACGTTCTCCCAGAGTTCTCTTAGACTTCCCTCATTTTTTTAAATTCTCTTTTTTTTCCCTGCTCTGCTAGGGTGTTTTCTGTTATCTTGCCCTCTCAATTATGGGTCTCCAACCCCTGGACCACAGACTGGTATCTGTGTGTGGCCTGTTAGGAGCTGGGCTGCACAGCAGGAAGTGAATAGCAGGTAAGCGAGTGAAGTTTTGCTTGCATTACTGCCTGAACTCCACCTCCTCCTTTCTGTCCCCCTGCCCCCCATACAAAATTTGCGTTCCACAAAATTGGTCCCTGGTGCCAAAAACTTTGGGGACCACTGGTTTAAATCACTGATTTGATCCTCTGCTTCATCTATATGAAGCTTGCTGTTAGATGTATTCTTCATTTGAAATGTTATGTTGTTCACTCCTGACTGATGCTTTTTATGGTTTTCATGCTTACCATCTCTTTGTTTAAGTTCTCCATGAGATCATCCATTCTTTCTGTAATATCTTTGAGCATCTTTATAACAATTGTTTTGAACTCTGAGTTTGGTACCTTGATTCTTTCCATTTCATTTAATTCTTTATTGGGGGATTTCTTTTGTTCCTTCACTTACAGCATGTTTTTTTGTCTCCCTATTTTGTCTGCCTTTGTGTGTTTTTCTCTGTGTGTTAGGTAGATCTTCTATGACTCCCAAATTTGATATGGTGGTTTTATGCTGTAAGTATCTTAGGGGGCTCATGGTGTAATCTTCCAGATCACCTGAACTAGGTGCTCCTGGAATGTCTCTTGTGTAGGTTATGTGTTCCCTCTTGTTGTAGTTGGGTCTTGAATGTTGTTGACATATTTATAGATAAGCTTTACCCTCAGGTTGACTGACTATACGGATATATTTTGATTACAGTGTATAAGCTGCTCTGTGGTCACTGCCTCCTGACTCATCTGCCTTTGAGATGCCACTTTTGGAGTTAGTTGTGTCAAGTTCTGGTGCAGTCTGAAAGCTTCCACTGGTTGTGTTGGCTCTGGGTCCACTATGGCAGGATTCCAGTTCAGGTCGATGTCAGATGCTGCCTGTAACTGGCATTGGGTTTCCTGTCTGGAGCTACCATGCAATTCACTGTTTGTAGCTGCTTCTACTAGGTATGTGTGGGAAGCACCAAGCTATGTGCAAGAATCAGCTTACTCAAGCTCTGAGCCAGGGGAAGATTAGTAAAAGGTCTAAGGCACACTGAGGTCTGCCACTTCATGTCAGACCACCCTGCCACTCCTTGAGATTGTGTGGTCTTTCTCTACAACCTTCCATGTAAACACTATAGAGTGGGCCCAGGCTGGCCACTACCCACAAACTCTTCCATGAGGCATGAACTCAATAAGGTGGGAAAACTGGTGTCAGGACAATGGGGCTAGTGAACATCCTGCTTGGGGGCAGCTAAGTCAGGCACTCAATGGGAAGAAAATGGTCCTGGCTTCCAGAGCCATACCATTCAGTCTCTGCCTGAGTCTCTAACCTTAGATCCTCCAGAAGGAGTGTACCACAAGTTCAGTTTGGAACAGCCAGCCAGTCCCTCTGCATGAATGAGTTCAGCAGGGCAGTGCTCCGGCCTGCGGAGCAGTCAACGGGGGTCCCGAGTCTACCTGAAAGGGATGAATAGGGATGGGAACAAGAGGTGCGAAGAATGGCAGCAAGACAAAGGGTTCTGATCAAGCTGCAAAATTTTATTTAAGCGGTGGGGGTTATATAGGGACGGGAAAAGGGAAGTTGCTCTGATAGGTTGCCCCGTGCGTGTTCACCTCGTGCCCTTGTTAGTGATTGGTCAGTCAGGTGCGTGATCAGTACCTTGATTGGTCAGTCAGGTGCGTGATCAGTACCTTGATTGGTCACTGGTTCGCGTGCTCTGCGGATGCCCCCAGGGGGCAATGCTGGCTGCTCTGACCGCAATATGCTGTCTTGCTGACGGCATCAGCAAGCTAAGGCCCCAACAGGGCAGGGCCTCTGGGCATCAGAAGAAAAGGTCAAATGAGTCTCCCGTGGGGAAGTGTTGTGAGCTGACCTCACAGTGGGGTTAAGAATTGCCTCCCCTTGAGCATAGGATGGAGTAAAACTAGCCTCTTCAACAAATGTTGTTAGGAAAACTTGGCAGCTATATGCAAAAAAGAAAAAAAAAATGAAACTCTACCACTGATTTACACCACACACAAAAATAAACTCAAGATGGATAAAATACTTAAATATAAGTCACAACACCATAAAAGTCCTACAGAAGAATATGGGCAGGAAAGTCTCATATATTCTATGCAGCAATATGTTCACCAATATGTCCCTTTGAGCAGGGGACATAGGAAAAAAATAAACAAATGGGACTTCATCAAATTAAAAAGTTTCTGCATGGCTAAAGAAAACCAGCAAAATGTAAAGGGAATCAACCATATGGGAAAACATATTTGCCAGTGATACCTCAGATAAGAATTTGATCTCCAAAATATATAAAGAACATACATAACTCCACTCCAGGAAGACAAAAAACCCAATTAAGAAATGGGCAAAGGACTTGAACAGACACTTGTCCAAGGAAGACATACAGAGGACCCAGAGACATATGAAAGGATGCTCAGCATCACTAGCCATCAGAAAGATGCAAATTAAAACCACAATGAAATACCACTTCACATGGGCAGAATGCCCATCATAAACAAATCAACAAATAACAAGTGCTGGCAAGGTTGTGGAGAAAAGGTAACTCTAGTACACTGCTGGTGAGAATGCAGACTGGTGCAGCCACTATGGAAAACAGTACGGAATTCCCTGAAAAAAAAATTGAATTACCTTTTGACCTGACAATTTCACTGCTGGGATTATACCCTAAGAATCCTGAAACACCAATTCAAAAGAATCTATGCACCCCAATGTTCACAGCAGTGCAATTTATAATAGCAAAGTGCTGGAAGTAGCCTAAGTGCCCATCAGTAAATGAGTGAATCAAAAAAACTGTGGTACATTTGCACAGTGAATTACTATGCAACAGAAAGAAAGGATCTCCTACCTTTCAGGACATCATGGATGGAACTGGAGAGTATTATGCTAAGTGAAATAAGCCAGGTGGTGAAAGACAAATACCATATAAGGGGAACCTAATCAACAAAACAAACAAGCAAGCAAAATAGAATCAGAGATATGGAAATAAAGAACAAACTGACAGTAACCAGAGTGGAGGGGGAGGGAGACAACGGGGGAAAGAAGGGAAAGGGTCATCCAGGAACATGTATAAAGGACCCATGGACAAAGACAACGGTGGGGTTGAGGATTGAATGTGGGAGGAGGGGGTGGCCAGGGTGGGCGAGAGTAAGGGGGGGAATGGGAACAATTGTAATTGAGGAACAATAAAAAATCATTCTAAACAAATCATTCACAAAAGAAATGCCTTCCCCCTATACCCCGCAGCCATAGCCACACAACCTAGTACCCATCTGAGCCCTGGACAAGAACCTCCCGGGAGATGTGCTCCAAAGTTCCCAGCTCTGTGAAGCACTCCAATCTCTGTGCTAGACTCAGCTCAGCTGGGCCAAGGCCATGGGGAGTTGGTAGGACAGGTCAAAAGAGTCTCCTGTAGGGGGTGTGGTATGGGCTCAGCTCACAGGGGAAATAACAATGCTGAGCTATGATTTTTAATGAGCCATTGAGGACACCTATATCAATTGTCACTTAGCTTCAGTCACCCACTGACTTGCATATCCATTTCTCTTGGGCCTAGTTTTATGACCTAAGCCCCAGAGCCAAGACCCAGAGAAACTTCCTCTCCAGGCCCCACAGAGCCTACTTAGTTCCAGACCTTTGAGGTCAACCAAGTTTGGGGTGAGACAGAGAGTCTGGGAGGGCAAGAGCTTCCTATTGGGGATGTATTAAATTGAGGCCTGATGGCATTTGTCTGAAATGTTTCAGGGCTGTGGTAGAGGGATCTGGAGTCTTGCACTCTCCCATATGGGCTTCCAGATGCCCCAGGCCTACAGAGGCAGATCATCCCAACTCACCAGAGAGGGAGTGGACAGCCCCCATCCCTGCTGGCCTACCCATGCCCTGACCCCTTGTCCATCAGACCTCACCATGAATCAGTAGCAGCCACAAGAAGCAGCAGCAATAACCTCAAGCCCCTAGAAGGCCCTAGTCTGACCTAATCTACCCTGCAGGGTAAAGATCAACACAGCCTCCTCAACACCTGACCCCACCTACGCAGCCCAGGAAACTCAAGCCCTATCTCACACATACCATGTTTCCTTTATGTGGAATCTCCTATCCCTCCATGCTTTGGGGGCACTGCCTCTTCTCAAGGTCCCACTCATGCTTTCCCCTCTCCTTTCTGTTTCCTCCCCTATCAGGAGTCTCTAATTTTTCAGTCCACCCTGTTCTCCCTCCATCTATCAGCCACTGGCACCCTTGCCTGCCCAGAGCTCGGGGCTCCTCATGGTCCCAGTGCCCAGTATAAGGTCATGCAGACACTATCCTGAGAAGTGAAATGGGCCACGATGGACCACTCCTGTTGGAGCTTCAGGAGTTGAGGCACAAGAGACTAGAGGATCTGGAAAATGGGAGTCTATAGGGACCCTATCCGTGTGGAATGGCAAATGTAGCCCAGTCCTTTTGGAAAGTCCATAGGCTTATGGCAGCAGGCATACAAGATGCCAAACCCACAGATTGGTTCTTCCGTAGGAGACCAGGCTGCTTTGAGATTTGCTCTTGCTAATGCCTCATCCTGAGTTGAAGCAGCGAATGCTTACTGCATATCTTTGAAGTAACTTCCTGAAGTCTGTGCTTAATCTCCCAAGGACAGAGTGTAACCAGATCTATTACTCTTATCATTCCCTTGCATTTGCAACATTTTTTCTTTGTTAATCTGTAAGAAATAATCAGTACCATCCTTTCCGTTGTTATCTGTAAAAAGTAATTACCTAAATCAAACCTGAGTGTAATGAATGAGAACCTCTGATGTATGCTATTAGCAAGCCAATAAAAGCTTGTCAAGGCAAGGGTCAAGGTGCTCTCCTCTTGAGAGAGTGGCCAAGGTGCTCTGAAGCATTCTCTACTTGAGGAAGTGGCTGTACTGTCCCTTTTCTTCCATAGGACTTCAGTGGTCCATGTGAATTTGTCTCATCTCATCCACAACACCATGGACACTGCTGGCCAGAGTCCGCATCAGGGGTCCCATAGGCAGTTAGTAAGCTGAGCTTTCGAATGACCAGAGGAGATTGTATTTGGGCTAAATTTGGGGACCATGAGGAAGAAAATCAGTGACAGGGACAGGGCAGGGCTGGTATAGGAGGTCTTGGAGAGGAGGGCCTGGGGTAGGGGGTCCCAGGAAGTGAGGATTGGAGGGTGCTGGCATGTCCCTGAGAACTGACAAAGCCAGACCAACCCAGTCTAGGATTGTGGGAGGAAAGGCAGGAGGGAAGAATTTTCAAGGCCCAAGGAACCTAGGAGGGAAGGTTTAGAGCAGCAGAGTGGATATGGCCATGGGACACCCCACAGGAGGATCCAGAGTTCTTGGACCCAGGATCCAGTGTGGTAAGGTAGAGCTAAGCCCAGAGGATGTCTGCAATTGAGCAGAGGAAGAGGGAGGATTGGGCAGATGAAGAGGGTGTCCTCCTCCCTGAGCAAAGACTGTAGATGGAGTACAAGGCCCAGCCATCTCCCTACAGAATTCTTCAGAGAGTGTGGCATGTCCATTCTAGGAGCACACAGAGGAGCTCTTAGATTGGAAACGTATCCTGAAGCCACAGTCAAGAAAGCAATATAGGACTGAAAAAAAAGAAAAAGAAAAAAGTTCCTCAGAAAGTATCCTTATTCACATCGGCCACAAACCTAAGACCCCTTCTTTTCAAGGAACCCCCACCCCACTCAGCTCCTGGAAATCCCAGGAGGAGCAGAGTGAAGACATTGATAAACTTTACCACAGCTTAAAACATAGCCATCAGGAGAAATTCACCACCAACTGTCTGTGAGACATGGGCCACAAACACCTGGGTGGAAGATAAACTTGGGGACCCAGCTCTGAGCTATGAATTACAGAACATTTTGGAGATTATAGTTAGGTTATTTAAAAAGTAAAGAACAGGAAGTAGGACTCTTTTTTCCCAGATTAATAGGTGAAATAAATGACCTTCTAGCAAAGATACTGATCCCAATACACAATGTGGTGACCCATCTGTGAACAGGCACTGGTTTGTCTGTGATCCTGTGGGCACCATGAGGGTAACGTGACCATTCCCGTGTTTCACAGGGGTAATGTCTCTACCAGCTGCAGGTGCAGAACAGTGAGACCCCTGATGGCCACCACAGGCATCCATGCGGTTTTCTTAAATTCTAAAAGAAGAGGGGGAAAAGAAATATAAATTCCCCACCTTACTATACAAAATAGGTGGAGAATTGTTACCCATTGATAAAAAAATTCCCTTTGGCAATCTGAAAAGGTATTATTGGTATACACATACACATGAGGTATCACTGATTCTAGACTATACTCTAGAACATTCTAGAATAGCATTCTAGAACAAACTCCCTCTTCAGGGTGAAAAGACACATGTAACAACGTTGAGGCAGCCTTACACACTTATTAAAACAACTAGACTGCGTGGAAATGATAAGCTGCCATGCTGGCTTGCTGAGCTCACACTGGGAGTGTTTTATGACATTGTCTGCACCTGATCCACTCAACTAGACAGCCCAACATAGTATGCTAGTGGGTGTGAGATGATCGTGTTTGGTCCATGTCAGGAACATGGACCCTGTTCTCACAACCACCAAGTGGCCAGGGTGATAGCTCCATTTTATTGGGAAAAAAGGTTGATACCCACAGAGCCAGGATCCCCTCTCTGCTCCTTCCTACAAGCCCCAGCACATCCGCTGTTTGGTAAATGCTGTTTGTGTGAGATGAGGAGGAATTGCAATCTTGAAATAACACTGGCTGGAGTGCAGGCTCAAGCTGCTGGGCCAACAGGCAGACAATTAATTATAAGGATCCCTCTTTGAGCCGGCGAGGGCCTGGCCAGGCCGGGTGTTTACATGCATGCTCGTCTGTTTGGGGCCTGCAAATCCGTGTCAGATGTTAATGGAACAGCATCATTTTTCTGCCGAGGTGGCATCCCCAGGGATGTTTGGATGAGGCGGCAGGCAGGATTCAGCCTGGGAAAGGCGGGCTGGCAGCTAAAGAGGGAGGCCATTTGTCAGGGTGCCCGACAGCCTGGCCTGGACTCCCCTCCTGCCATCACTCCACTTCAGCCTGGCTGTCCCACCCATCATCTCTGTCCATTGAGTTCTGGTGACACAAAACTGAATTGTGAAAAGTAGGATTCTCTTCAAAATATTAGAAGGAGATGGCACACTGGAAGTGAGTAAAAGTTTTATTGAGCATCGATACAACCAAACACGCTGTGGGGAGTAGCCCCATATCCCAGCACTTCAGGGTGTAGAGCTCCACTGAAGACCTCTCACACCAGGCCTGGCTTCCTGAGGCAAGGCTCTGTTCTGCTTTGACCTACCTCCTGGGTGGGCAGTCCTCTGCCGGCCACGGTAGAAATGCTGTGGTCCAGGCTGGGTGGGACAAGCTGCCACCCTCAGCTCCAACTGGGGCCTCCCACCCATCCTTCTTCTTATCACCAAGAAGGCGGACAGCAGAAGAGGCCCAGAGAGGGGAAGTGACGTGCCAGAGATCACACTGTGACTAGGTCCTTAGGGCAGTCTGGGAAAAAGGGGGACTGCCCAAGCAGAGGGCCATATGGGAACACAGGCCTGCAGCCAGCCTGGGCAGGAGCCAGCCAAGAGCAACTTGGGCTAGCAATACTGCCACTTACACCAGGGTGGATAGTCTAAATACCCTGCCCAGCACACAGTACACACTCAGTAAATGTGGTCACTGGCAGCGTAATCACTACACAAACCTGTGAAATTTAGCACTGCTGTCTAATGCCTTTGACATGATTTGTATGCACCATTATCATTGGGAGTTATTGATAAGGAGACTTGCTCATAAGATTGGGAACACAGCCTAGATTTTACATTAGCAGTATTCTTTTTTAAACTCTTGATGGGGAACCCTCTGGACTCTCCCACACCCTGTCCAGACTGTCAGTGCCATGGAGAGTGCAGCTATGCGTCCTGCACAAAACCTGCCTCAGTGTCCACATCTGCAAGAGGGTTCCTTGCTCAGGGCTGTGCATAGACATGAGAGGTGCAGGGCCCAGAGGGGAAGGAGTGGAGACAGATGGTGGGCTCAAGGGCCTCTGTGCAGTGGGAAAGAGGGAAACCCCTGGGACTGAGAAGCAAGACTGGTGAAAGGATGCTGCCCTTCAGAAAAGCTCCAAGTGTCACAGTGTGGCCTGGACTATTGTCCTGCTGCTGCTCACCACCCCCTGCCCTGCACTCAGCCCCTTACTTCAGCTGCCTCCTCAAACACAGGCACATCATCTTGTGCCTACTTCAGGGCCTTTGCACAGCAAGTCCCTTCTCTCTGCTCTGGCACAGCTCCTTCTCTTGGGCCCTTAGGGAGCTGCTTTCCTGGCCACATTCTATGAAAAGGTCTCTCTGGGGGTCTGTTTCATAAGCCCAAGAGCCCTGGAGCTGGCCTGTGTGGACTTGAACCCCAGCTCCACCAGCTATGAGACACTGTGCCTCAGTTTCTCCATTAGCAAGATAGGGTGGCTAAGCACTAACACAGATCCTGGCACATTTGGCACTTACATCTTTCAGGACAAAGCTGGTATGATTGTTACCATCTCTTTACCAGTACTCCCAGTCACTGATAACTTTATTTCTCAGCTTCCTCTCTCCCTCCAGCCTGCCCAGCACCAGGCACAAAATGAGCTCTGGTGGCTGCCAGCCCAGGACTGCTCGTTCCTGGCCCTCCCCTGCCCCCTACTGGTCACTCTGAATATTGCCCCAGGGGCCCAGTGGTACCCTTTCCTAGAGGTTCTGGGGCTGGGTATGTCCATCCATACAGGTGGGACATGCAAAACAGACCAGGCTACACACAGTGCTGAGTTTCCCACCCATACAGAGACCACAGGAATGTGCTGATGAGGCACAGGGCAAGGGGCAGAGGGAGCCCCCAGAAGCAGGGGCTCTTCATCCCTCTCCCAGTAAGCTTCACCCCAAGCTGGACCTGCTCACTAGCCTACAGGGCCTCCCCAGGGCCTGCCACGTCCCTGCTGTGTGGACTCCCTCAGTCTGCATTGAGCTATTCCCAGCCTCACCTTGCACCATCTTAGCACTCTGAAGCCTGACCATCTGCCTCCGGGCCTTTGCTCATGTTGCTTAAGACACTTTCATCTCCCATGGGTGGCTCCTGAGACCTCTCAGATCCCCTTCTATCTAGGGTGTGAAAGGACACCACATGTCCTACTGTCCAAGGGAGCAGGTGATGGCAGGGGTCCCAGAGCTGACAAGGCCTGGACTGTTCACAAGGTGCAGGGCAGCAGGCCCTCTGATGAGCTTGGTGTCCTCCTCAGCAAAATGGGTTTGTTGTCAGCTTTGATGAAGGCTCTGGAAGATTCTCAACAACCCAGCACACAGTAGGTGCTCAGAAAATGACTCACCTGAACTTTGGAAAGCTGAATTAATGGCCATTTATTTATGCGATGTTCAGTGTACAGGATGCAGCTGCACATGTGTCACCATCAGACAGAACCTGTGCATCTCTGAGGCCTAATACACGGTCTTCATGTTTTCTCTGCGAAGTCCTCTGTGACTCTTCTTGCAGTGGGAGAGACAAAGTAGTTCCCAGGATACCAGCTATTGTCATCCTGCAGCCCCCAGGGCAACCTCATCATTCACCATTTGCCTCCAGGGGGCTATGAATTGATGATGGACAAAGGATCCTGTAGCACTCCAGTCTTCACCCTTGAGGGTCACTAGCATTGTGTCAGGACACCTGTGAGTTAGGCTGGTGGGTAGGGCCTGGGAGGAGTGAGAGTCGATTCTGAATCTTCAGGGCCTCATGCCCTGTAGCTATCAGTGTGTCATGGACCTGCCATGGTGGAGACACAACTCTGGGTTTAATCCTGAGACTTTGAGAGTGGCCTGGGTACACGATGGGTCCACGGTACCTTGAGAAGGCCCCAGGGGAGGGGCTTCTCCAGGCATTTCATGGAAGCCAGTGGTGAAGACCAGGATGAAAGGATGGCTTGAACTAAACTCCTCTGGGGGGCCAGGGTGGATGGGCTTGCCAGGCGCCCCAGGTTGGCACCCAGCCTGCCCTTTGAATGGGACCACTCTCAGGAAGGTAGGAGTTGGAGCTAAGTTTATTCACCCATGGGTTAAGCTGGGACCTTGCTCAGTACACCCCTTCCCAGTTCACTGACATGGGGATTCTCAGCCCTGAACTGAGAGCAGACCTGGGCGCCTAGCTACCCCTGTCACAGGCACACCCAAAGACATGTCTCAGGTCTTTGCACAGACACATCCAAACACCTTGTACATGGGGCCACAGTGAGGTCCCAAAGCATGGCCAGGCCACATGGCACCAGAATTGTGTGCGTGCAGACCAGGATGGGGCTTGGAACCAGGGAGACTCTGGGAGGCCTCTGGGAGCCTTTCCCTGGGCTTCAGGCCTCCAACTCCCTGACAGCCCTCTGGAGGTCCAGAACCAACAGCCAGAGGACCCAAGGAGCACTCAAACAGCTTAGCCTCTAGGACCTAGGCTCAGGGGCTGGCCAGCCTGGGTATGGTGGGGGTCCAGAACTGGGCCTGAAGGGCTGCAGAGAGCAGCCAAGAACCAGGCAGGCTACCCAGGCAGGTTGAGTACCTAGCTTAGGGATGTGAAAGGGCCATACCTCTTGCAGGGTCTGGCAGATGGACCTAAACTGTGGGTGCCTGGGGAGAATGTCATGTCCCAGGACCCAATGATGCCCGAGGTGCTCAGTAGCCAGGCAGCCCCAGCGGTCCTCTGTAGTAGTCTCTCCATGCAGCTGCTATTTCTTTGGCCCTCTAATCCTTGATCCTCATGGTGTCAGCACTGTGTCTGTGCAGGGAGGGTGGATTCTGCTTTTATTCATTTGCTGTGAATAACATCAGATCTAGACTGAAATCCTGTATCTGTTCCTATGTGCCTGTGGGTGTTGGCCCTGTGCTCACTGGACTCACCTAAACTGCCTACCTATGAACCATAAGGTTTTAGAGGCTCTTGAGGAAGTGTGGGGCTGGGTCTAGCAAAGCCAGGGTTTCACAGGCTGCCAGTCCCCAAGGGTCACTTTTGCCCATTCCTGCAGGCTGGCTTGGGGTACAGGGCAGTGTATGTGCGCTATAGGCAACCCAAAGAATTTCTAAGGGCAACATTTGCAGCCCAAGCATGGGCAGGGGGCCTGGCCTGACTGCTCACCCTTACATCCAGCCCTTGGGGTAAAGAAGACCCAACCTCCAGACAACAGTGCCCTCCAACCCCACTGAGGACAACCACCACCCTCACTAGCAGGACAGACAGCAGTGAATGAGGCAGAAATGACACAGACATAGTTCTGTACAAAACCTGAAATATTTTTACTCTTTTAAAACTTTGATTTAAGTTGCCTTAGACCTCATGGACTCAATACAAGAGTAATATGAATTGGGAAATAAAACACTTTAATAGTCACGATAAACTTTGTTAGAAATGTACATGTTGCCAAAATAATAAAATTTAAAAATAAGAGAGAGAACAGTTTGATGGCTGGGTTAGATTATATAAGTGTTCAACAATGACAGGCAAGGAAACCTTCAAAATGCCGGGTTGGACTAGTCGGGCCCATGAGTGACACCTTGCCCATCTCCAGGCCCGGCGGCCGTGTCCCCCAACAGGCAGGGCTGGGGCCGAGGCCTGCACGAAGCTGCCTCTCCACGTGGACGGAACACCCAGGGATGGGCATATAAACAAAGCTCATAAGAAATGTACAAATATAAAAAGCTACAAACATTAATAAATTACAGCATCACAAAACACAGAACACTTCACAAGGTGCTAGTAAAATAACTGTACCCCACCCCCTTCATCAACAAGAAGGAAAGAAAGAGCTGGTATTCAAGTTGAAGATTCATCTTCAAACAAGTCTGAAATAGATCTTTTGTGTACTGTTTGCTTCTGTAAAGACAGATATAAGGCTGCACAGACATCACTTGTTTTTCAGGCAATACTTTAGTCCCTAAAAGAAAAAAAATAACCATAACAATAAAAAAAAAGAAGAAAAAGGAAAAGCATCGGAAACCCAACTGTTCATCAGACTCGGCAAAAAACTCGTATAAATGTTAATGAAGGACTCTATAGAAAGAAATTCCTAAAGATACTTTTACTCTTATAAAAAAGAAGTTATTTAAAAAGCTATTTACACGCTACATTCTATGAAAAATATGCTTCAGGAAATACATCTAAAATTAAAATACAGGATTGCCTGAGAAACAAATCCAGCCCCTCCATGTCGATGGGTGGACACACAGTCCAGGAGCCACCCATGCACTCGACACCAAGTGACAGGTGACAAGACAGAAGTGCCAGGCCCCCCTCGTCCTCAGGCCTCTGGCCACCATCCGCCCCACCAGGCCCGGGGCAGAGTGCCTTCGCAGACAAGTGCTTTTGGGAGTGTAGCTGGTAGGGCTCGACAGGGCCCACCCATGCGGCTTTGCCTGGGCCCCCTGGGCCCCACATCATAGCTGGGGAAACCACGGCAGCTCCCCTACCCACTAACACACTGACCCTGCTGCCAGCCCCAGTTGCTCCTAAAATGCCCTGGGCATTCAAGGGTTGACACCCACCATCTGGCCTGCCACCCACTGGCCAGGGAGCCTGGAGGTCCCTCTCCTGGCTAGGCTGAACGCTCTCTGGACATGTCTGAGAATCACTTGGGAAGAGCTGGGGATGGGGCACATAAACACCCTGCTTTCTCCTCCTCTTCCTCTCTAGTGTTCTTTGCCTTCTTTTAAGCCTCTGGAGGCTACCAGCCTGTGGCCGGCTCAGACACGGCCTGGTGAGTGGTTGGCTCACTCCTTCCTCAAAGGACTCATGCTCCCAGCAGAGCTGCAGAGGCCCTGTAATCACAACCATGCTCAGGGTGCCCAGAGGCTGCCCTGAAACTGGAATGGTCCTTAAACCATCAGGACCAAGTTTCAGGAACTGGTCACTCTAAGCAACTTGAGAAAGGACATCTGTTTGTACTGACGAGCTCTGCCTGCTGAAGCAACAGACGTGTGCTCATGTGTGGGGAGTAGTGGCTGGGAGGAGGCCAGGCCCTCCCCGGGGTGAGGCAGCATGGCCACCCTCCTGGGGGCTGATGTTGTAGCGGGGCTCCGGGGGTCCTGAGCGGAGCAGAAGGATCCTGGCTTTCCAAACTTTAAAGGAGCAGTTTTCCATTCCGATGAATTTTCAAAATTTTCCCAAGCCTCTGCTTGGCGGTGGCCATGCCCTTTTTTGTACGTTTTCCTGGGGGTAGAAGAGGGGACACAAAAAGGCAGACAGATGTGTGAGAGGGCAAGAGGAGCAGCGTGTGGGGTGGGGAGTCTGCAAACCCTCCTTGACTCCCCCGTCCTATCTGTGAAATGGGCCTGTGACACTAGAACCTGGGCACTCTGTACTGCTCTGAAACTACAAATCGTCAGCAAAGCTCCCGGCTCAGTGGTTACATGGACAAGGGGACAGTGATGAAGGGGAGGGGCTGAGGCAAGTATGGGGACAGGCCAGGACAATGGGATTATGGTGAAGTGAGGACGC
This sequence comes from Tonatia bakeri, assembly GCA_004024845.1. Lineage (NCBI taxonomy): Eukaryota > Metazoa > Chordata > Mammalia > Chiroptera > Phyllostomidae > Tonatia > Tonatia bakeri. Next base: position 28,821 of record PVIA01005593.1, read on the forward strand.
TTTCCCCACCTTCTGGCAGCAGGGCCACCTGTAGCCACACTAGTTGTGTCCACGACTAGCTGGGTCTCGTGGCCAGGGTGAAGGACTCTGCTGGGGACACAAGTCCTTTGAGGAAGGAGTGAGCCAACCACTCACCAGGCCATGGGGCCAGGGGGCTGACAGTGGAGATGCCAACTCACACAGAGGGTCCTAGATCAGTCACCGTGGGCCCCTCCCAGAGAACCCTTGGCAAACCATTGACCGCACCCTGACTCCAACTTAGGCCCCAAAGCCAAAGTCCTCAGGATCTGAACAGCTGGACATAACTCTGAGGCCACCAGACTCCCCTGGTGTGCGACCCTGGCTCTCAGCCTTGAAAGAGACCATTTCTTTCACACACTGAAAGGTGTGACTGAGTATGTGGCCACAAACACAAATGGCTACAGTGGGACAAAGGAAACCTGTGGTCACCTACGGGGACAGTCTGCAAGTCTAGGCTGCTTAGGGCTAACAAGTACAGTACCTTTGGCAGCAGTGCTGTTGGGGGACGATGCGGAGGGCCGCCTCTGTGTGAGGAAGACCCCAGGGGCCATGGGCTGTGAGGCACGACCTGCCTGGGCCCCAGTGAAGGCGCCTGCCACGGTGTACTCATGGTCAGCCAGGCTGCTGCTGTGTGCCTCGGGCAGAATCTCGGGTGAGCTGCCCTCCTGTGAGGCCTGGCTGCTGGCGGTGCTGGTGGAGGCCGTGCTGGTGGAGGCAGGGGTGGTGGAGGATGGGGTGGTGGAGGCCGAGGTGGTGCTGGCCGAGGTGGTGCTGGCTGAGGTGGTGCTGGCCGAGGCAGAGGTGGAAGTGGTGTTGGGAGCCAGCTTCCTCTTGGAGTTCTTCTTCTTCCTGCTCTTCTGCTCCTCCTTAGAACAAACCATGTGGCAAGTTAGCCAGCAGGGCCAGTCTGGCCTTAGACGCTGGGCTGTCAGAGCAGAGAGCAGCCCTCACGAACTTGGATTGAGGCAGGCAGGTCCCTGTGCACAAGACCTCTCCAGTGGAGCTGAGCTGCAGTGCTATGGGAGCAGAGAGGGCTGGGCCAGTGCCTGAGGCCCTCAGAGCAGTGCTGGGGGCCAAGAAAGGACCACCATGCTTCCCTGTGTGTGGTGGGGTATCTTAGACACAAGACCAAGTAGGATGTGGCAGTAGTGCTCAGCCCCCCACCCCCATCACCCCACTCTGAGCTGCCTTGAGACTTAGTCCTAGACTATTCACTTTGGTCCCGTTAACTTCCTCAGGTGTCCAGAAGGGGTAGGGCCTGGTCTAGGTGGCACCTGAGAGTCTAAGACCCACTCTTCTGAGGGAGCTGGGACCAGGAGGAGCTGAAGTGGCAAATGAGATGGACAGAGGATGGAACACCCATCTCCAGCTCTATAAGGACAAGAGGAAAATGCTAGATCGCTAAAGACTGGAGAGGGCCTCCTGAGGAGCTGCTGGCCAGGGCTCCCCCTGCACCTAGGACAACTGGCCTCACTAAGAAGACACCAGTCTGTGTCAGGGGCCCACACCACCAGTTCCCCACTTCCCCACCCCTATTCTTAGGGACTTATGGGCCTGGAGAAACAGGAGCCAGCAATATTCCAATTTCCCTCAGCTTGTGCCAGGGTGGTTTTTGCACAGGATTGGGGTCCCCCACTCCTCACCTGCTGGGATAGCTTGGCTGCAGCAGCTGCCAGCCCAGTCTCGATGGAGGCCACTCTGGTCCCTTCTCGAACAGGCCTGTCCTGCCTCGGCACCGATGGGCCAACCCTCGCTTTGGGAAAGAAGGTCAGCCTGCCTCAATTGGCTGCTCGCCACTGTGGGCATCCCTGAGCTCCCCCAGACCCGCCCCATTCTGTCCTTCAGTCCCCAGGACATATCAAAACATGGGAGGGTCAGTGAGAGGCCCAACAGGGTAGGGGATCCCACCTAGCAAGGCAGGAGAGGGCAGGAGGGGATCACATGAAAAGTGGACAAGGTCTCCCCCCACTGGCTGCCATAATAGGGGCCAGGTGAAAAGGTGGCCCTCCCAGGACTGCTCACCAAGGAGAAACTGAGAAGAGGGTACCACAGCAGCCCACTCACAGGAGCACCTGGGCTCTAGGTCCCAGGAGGGAAGCAGGCAGATGACATCCCCTCTGAGCCATGTGTATAGGCAACATGCCCATGGTTGCCCTTTCAGGTATGAATGGAGCCCGTGCCATCCCAGAACTACCTGTTGGGCTGTAGGGAGCATCATCTGAGGCTTTCCTCTTCTTGGACCGGGACTTGAAAACTGGGCTGTCCTCATCAGACTCCAGAGAGGGGTACACTAGAGAGGCAAGGGGAGCAAGGACTGAGCTGCTGGAACAGCTGAGTGGGGTGGGCACTGCAGGCAGCTAGCAGACCTAGTAACCAATGTCCTTGGGGCCAGCCTCAGGTTGCAGTGCCAGGCATAGGGTGCTCCAGAAATCATCTAGGCCAGGCCCCCTTTCTGTTCAGAGAGGGGCACCTGAACAGCCTCACCCACCCCAGCCTGACTACAGTACCCACTGGATGCCCAGTTCTTCTCAGAACGTCTCACTCTCTGCTGCTATTAGAAAATATTCATGGGGCTGGATGGCTCTGAACACCCCAGCCCCGCCTCAAGGAATCTCTGGAGGAAGGAGCCTCACATGGTTGCTTCAGGCGAATTGCAGGTGCCATCCCCACCTCCCACACTATAGGCTGGGAACTTCAACCACCAGGACTGTGGCACCTGAACCCCCAGGACCTACCCTATGCCCAGAAAATGGAATTCACTCCACTGCCCATGAAGTCGGGGCAGGCCCCACAGTGAGGCATGAACGTGTCCACCAGGCGGGGCAGGGCCGGCCTCACCGCCACAGGGCTATCTGGGCACAGGGATAGGAACACATGGCCCTCAGACTAGCAGGATGGTGCTGAAAGCAGCCCCTACAGCATGGGGGCAGCACACTCATAACCCTGGCTTGTGGTGGGCCTGTGAGAGCAGGCTGTACCCCATGGGGACTGATGCATCCCCAGGCAGCAACTTGCTTCCAACTCCCATCCCATGAGGCTGACAGCAGCTCCTCCAGAGCCTGGAGCCTGGAGGGGCTGTGCTAGGGATTAAGGGGCATAGACCCTGGAAGGAGGCCCATGACCCAGTCACCAACTCACTGCCCACCTCAGACACAGGCCACAGAGCCATCCTGGACCTATTGCTCCATCTACACATAGACAGGGTAGACGCAGCCTCAGTGCACCTCCTAGTATAAAATGGGGGGCAGTCGGCAGGTCCTCAGAAGACAAAATAAGCTATAACCTTCGACCCAGCAATGTCCTTCCCATGTATCACCTGGGCACACTGCAGACACAAGCTACACAAACCCCTTGCACACCAACACTCAAAGCAGGACTGTTCATAATCACCAAAAGGTGGAAGCCCCCATGGAAGTGTCCATGGGTGGATGAAGGGATAAGCAATGTAGTGTGTCCACACTGTATAATATTATTCAGCCACAAAATGAAGTGCTGACACATGCTACAATGTGGAGGACCCCTGGTGAGTACGCTAATAAAAGAAGCCAGACATGAAGGCCCAAGCATTGTTAGATACTCTGAATTAAGGCATATCCAGGGTATCTGGAAGACAGTAAACCGGTGGTTACCAGGGGCTGGGAGTTGGGGGGAATGGGCTTCTTATAGGCATGGTAACCTGTTCTCAAATTGGCTGCAGTGACAGTGACACACTCTCTAAATATACTAAACACCACTGAGCAGCCCACTTTTAAAGGGCAATGTTTATGGTCTGTGGATTATCTCCAATAAGAAAGGACCAGGTCCACTGTCAAAGCTCTCCCCTGCAGCTCTCCTCAGCTCACCATAGTCTGAGTCCTTGAAGCAGGCATCCAGGTGGTCCTGTTCCTCCTCATAATCATCCAGGTCCATGCTGTTCTTGGCCGCCCTCTTCAGCAGCCTCTTGCCTGTGCTCTTGCTGCCGGCCCCATTCTTCCGGGTGCTGTGGGCCGACACCGAGCTGCCCTTGGCCTGGCCAGTGCCCCATGTGGTCTGCAGGCAGGAGTCGGAGGCCTGCAGGTTGGCCATGGATAGCATTCCCTGAATGGCTTCCTGTGTGCTGGGGGAGGCTGGGGGCTGGCTGGAGGCACAGAGAGACAGGCACTCAGACCTGGCCCATGGCCCACAGTCCACACATCCTCTTGTCCAGTGATCAGCAGAGGATGTGGGAGGATGGATGGTGGTGGCTGTTGACTTCCCCATGGAAATAGCCATCCTACCCTCTGCCCCTACCCTCCACTCCAAAGGAAGGGTTGGAGACCTCTGGACAGAGAGGCCTAGAGAAGAAACACACGGAAGGGAAGTGCAAGGAAGGGAGGAGGGGCAGAGGGAGGATGCTGGCAGACAGAGGCCCCAAGCCCTCCTCCACTCTAATTGGTTCTATAAACCTGTGTCCCCCCTGCTGTTCCCCCACCATGGACCCCTACCCAAAACCACAAGCCAGGTGCTCCACCCCCAGCACCCTCAAGGGCATCCTTCAAACCAGCACCCTGACATAGGGGTACCACAGTACTCTTGCTCCCATGGCCCATGTTTTTCCAGGGGACTTACGCTCTCTCCATGACTGGCTGGCACCTGCAACTACTGTATATCTACACCCAAATCTATCCTTGATCCTATACATACATCCACCCTATACCCACATCCGCACCTGTAACTGTATGTACACCTGGACCTATGCCCACACCTGCACTTACGCTGTCAGTCCACATCTACACCCCCATCAGTACCTCTATCTACATACCCCCTTCACCTACATCGATCCCCTACCTGCACCCGCATCTACACTCACACCCGTACTTTCATCTATACCCCTACTTACACCTGCATCTGCACCGCCACCTGGCCTGTACCTACACCTCACCTCACAGCCAGAGTTTAGTCCCTTTCAGCCCCAAGATGCCCAAGCTGAAATGAGGAAACTTCTCAATGCCACCTTCCCCTCACTAACCTCACCCTGTTGCCCTCCAGCTCTCGCCAGTGCTGCTCCTCAGAACTGGCCTGAGTTTTCCTGTCTATGTCCTTGTCCCCTGCTCCATGCTTTAGCCCCTGCTGTCTTCCCTGGGTGCACTGGCTCCCCTCCCTCTTGAAGGACCTCTGGCTTCTGAAACACCTAATACAGCCAGCACCACTGCCTGACACCCTGTTATGTGCTGTCCTTATTCTGGAAGGGGCAGATGGGCAGCACCTTCCCACAGAGCCAAGTCAAGAGAAATCTGAACAGTGGGCCCCTCTAGCCTGAGTCCTGGATTCCTCCAGTAGCTTCCCTCCCCTCCTTGTCACTATGAACCCTCCCATGGGATTCTGCCCAGCCTCAAATTAGGGATGGGTACCTTCTCTGCTCCATGCCCTCCTCCTGCCCCACAGCCTATCCACTGGCTGTGAGAGCCCACATCTCTCACAGCCAGTACCCCTAGGGCACAGGTGGCAAACAGAAGACCTGAGGACCAAATCTGGCCCTCCACCTTGTTTTCTCTGGTCCAGCATCTTGTTTCAAACCAGTGGCAGCCCCGAGCTCCTTGCCCCTAGTTAAGGAGTAGTTACATTTATACAGTCCTAAAATTACATTCGGCCCTTTGAAGGCAACCACGAGGCTGATGGTGGCCCCCAGTGAAATGAATTTGACAACCCTGTCTTAAGGATTCTGTGCCTCAGAATCCCTGAGTAGCTTATAAATGCCAATACCTAGGCCCTATTCGGAGATTCTGCACTGGCCTGGGCCCTGGGTACCCTGCAGCCAGCACAAAGGGCCCTTCCCTGCTCACCCCCCATATTCCCACAAGGCATAGTGTGCCCAGCCAGGCAGCTCCCAGGGGGCCTAGCCCAGTGGGGCATCTCCCTTCAGGGCCATTTCTGGCCACTGCCCAGGACAGGACAGCTTACCCAGCCATACCTCTCACTGCATCAGGGCCCAGTGGGGGCAGGTGACTCCCCCTCTGCTCCCTGGGGCTCTGAGAGGCAGGGCCAGGAGGCTGGCATGGGGTTGGGAGAAACACAGCCCGGCTTTTCCTTCCTCCTGTCACAGCCCTGGGGTCCCAGGAAGACGTGGCAGGACTCCCACTCTATGTGTCTAATGGAAAGACTCCCTCGCCCACCCCATGGGCTCCCCAACCAGAGTACAAACCTGCCTCAAGGGTGCCATGACCTCAATGTAGACTGAAAAGTGCTTGTCCACATGACCTCACTGGGGGCTCTGCACCATCCTCTCTTACACTGCCCCCTTCCCACTCGCACCTCCACTTCCAAGAAGTATTTGAAGCACATTTAGTAAGAGCATTAAAAGAAGAAGGGGTCAGCAGTTCCTATTCAGAAATGAGACTTTCCCAAGACTGAAGCCAAGAGGGATGGAAAGATGGGGCTCCCACAGAGAGCAGATACAGAAGACAGTCCCTGAAGTCCCAGGGCCCCCGAGGCAAGTGTGGACAGAAGCTGTCCACATCAAGTACTTCTAGGCTCCAGGCTGAACTAAGGGAGGAGTGATGGGCAGCACCTCTCTTGGGCAGTCCTCCTCCAATATCACTTCCCCTGCCCCACCCAAGCCACAGTAGACCAAAGTGTTTGGGGGTCCACTGAAACCAAATGGGACTGCATTCCTAAGCCACAAACAATGGGAAAATCAAGTACAGCCAGACCACCCTGGTTCTTTCAGAACCCCCAGCCAGACCCTCTGTCTGCCCCAGTGCCTATGGCCCCAGCACTGGCCCCACAGCCCCATGGCCAGCCCCATTACCTGCCCCACCCACAAAGCATCAGCAAAGGGCTGACCAGACCCTGTCGGGGGCACGCAGCATTTGGCAGTATCACTGCTATACCATCGTCACTGATGCTCTCTCAAGCAGGGACAGTTCTCCAGTCCAGCATGGCAGCTAGCGAGCCCCCAAATGGCCCTCTACTCTCTGCACCAGGCTCTTGTAGAGTGTGCGGTATGATCCAGCCCTACCCAGCCTCAGACCATACAGACACCAGGCTTCCATAGAGGACAGGAAGGTAGGGACTAGGACGCCCATCTTGAGGGTCCCCTAGAAGCCAGCCACCTACCCATACCAACTGAACCTTGAGGTCCAGCTAAGCTGCAACCCAAGAGGGGGGCCATAGAGCCCAGGGCCACTGTCTGGGGCTGCTGTCTGTCCACACCAGGGGCAGATTAAGGAGCAAAGTCTAACCAGTGCACTTGGAAAGTAATACCTTAAGCCTCCAATTATCATATCAAAATTCTCTCCATTCCCCCCAGCAGTAAACACTAAGCAAACCATCCACAAGAAATTAACATATTTTCCTCCATTTTCTTCAGCTGTTTTTTTCCAAATAGCAAGTACTTAAAACAGAGCAAATGGACCATCAAAAACTGACCTATGCTCCAAATGGGAGACTCGAGAGAGGAATTGCTTGTGGCAGGCTGAGGGGGGTGGCCCGGCAGGCACATGCGCAGTGTGTGGGCGTGGGAGGAAAACTTGTATGTGCACGCCTGCAGAGCAGTCAGCAGCACATCCACACACCAGTGGCCCTCCTTGAGGTGGGCTTGTCCAGGTTAGTCTGAAGCCCAAGCTGAAGCTCCCATGTTCCCAGCTCCACGCGAATCTTGGGCACCTGCTCATCTGTCCTCCTCCCAGGAGTATCTTCCTGGACCTTGCAGGAGCCCAGGGTGTCTAGGGCTCCTCTCCTGGGTCTGAGTGTCAACCAGTTACTGAGGTGTTGGCCAGTCACTGCTCCTCAGGAAAAGGTACCCCAAAGGGGCATGGAGCCGACCCTGGTCACTGGTGCCCTCCAGGATAGGGGCTCACAGCCAGGCTTTTCCTCCTGGCCAAGGCCCAGGGCACCTCTGCAGTGAGTGGCTTAGGTTTTACACCAACAGAAACCACTTAAAGCTGCCCAGGGAATCTGCATCCACTCTCATGAGAGAATGTAACACTACACAAAAAATAGTAATTTGTGAATGAAAACATGGCCATTTGATTAGCAAGAGCCCTTTTAATAAAGCCCTAATCTGCCTCCTGAGAGTCCCTCTGTCTAAGATGGGCCTGACATGTGGCCTCCATGGACTCACGCAGCCCTGGGACCTCAATTCTGGAAACACAAAATCAGGGGCAAAAGGGAACGCATGGAGGGCACATCTGGGGGTAGGAGGGGCAGAGAGGGCACCATGCAGGTCACATGGGCCCTACCTTCCTCAGGCCAAGTCACTCTGGACAGGAAGTCACCACTCTGCGTGGTTGACCTGCCTAGCCCCCTCCACTTGGGCTCTGTCATCAGGCAGACAGAGACTCTGGTTCCCCCACTGCTGCCTCCTAGCAGTGTGGCCTCCACTGAGCTGTCTGGGTCTCAGCTTCCCCATGTATGCAGCAGGAGTCTGCTGCTGTCTTGAGTACTAGAAGGGGAACCACCCCCATGGAGACTAAGGTCCCCGAGTAGGAGGCTGCAGGGGGCACAGGCCCCAACTCCTCAGTTCTCTGTTGGTGGTACTTGTAGCAATTCCATGTAAAAAAATTTTTTGGCTGAATGCTTAAAAACAAAATTTAACTGGGATTGAGAGAGAAACAAGCCCCAGCCCTTCATCTAATGCAAAGCTTAGATGAATCCATTTTTCTTAAATTAGGGAATTGAGCTCATCAGGCCTGGGCAGGGAGGGCCACCTAGCCTGGGATAAGCCCACAGACCTTGACCATGTCCAACCAGAATCTTGGAGCCTCCAAGACAGAACAGCATCCACACCGGTGCGAGTGGGCTCCTGACCTAGCTGAACAGGCTGCACATCTGGTCTCGAGAATGGTCTGCCCTCCCTCCACCCCCATTAATGCCAATCCAGCCCCTCAGGGTGCAGGTTCTAAAGTCCATGTGCTCTGAAGTCACTGTCTCCTGTGCCTTGGGGTGATGTCTCTGCAGAGAAAGAAGCTCTGGGTCCCAGAAAGACTCACCAACTGTCCTTGATTTGCATATGGGGCCCACACCATGGAAATTTTCTTACATTATTTTTATGGCATTTGGGAAGTGACAAAAAAAGAGATGGCTGGATGTCCTGGCCTGGAGCAGTCCTGACACCTGGCATGTGCCTGGCCTGGCACTGTTTCCCCACAGGGCCCCCCCAAGTTCTCCTGCCACAGCCCCCACCCAAAGTTGCTCTTCAACTGCCTTCCTGCCCAGGTATCTGGAACTATGGAGGGCAGTAGCCTCTGTCCCTTAGAGCTCTATGCCCTCAATTAGAACACCTGCAGACAGGCAGGACCTTCATGGTCAGCAAAAACCCACCTCTCTGACTGTCTGGAACCACCTCTGCCAGGTAGGGGCCCTACTCTGGCTACCTGGCCCCTGGGACATGGGCCCTCAGAGCACCCTGCATGCAAACTGCCATGGGCAACACAGCCCCACTTCAAATACCTGCATGGCCCATGTGGAAGCACCCATACCCCCTGGCCACCCCTGGGTGCAAGCCTACCTGTTGGGATTGTAGTCAAGTGCGCCCACCTCCTCGCTGGCCTGCAGCAGGTCCAGGATGCCTGCGGCTGAGCCCCCGCCATCCTTCTTCACTCTGGCATTACGGGTTGGCTTGGAGTCCGTGTCAATTCGAAGGGAGCCCTCATCTGAGGAGTCATCACTCGGCTGTGGGGATGGGGAGCCGATCAGAACAGAGCTGGGGAGAGGGACAGCACTACTGTTCCCCTTGACAAGAAAAAAGTTTAAAAAAATGTCAAGAGCCTGTCCTGTCATGAGCACATGAGGCTGGCTGGCCAGACACTTTCTGGTATGTGTACTGGAGCTTTCCACTGGGATCATGGAGCCCCCATTGCAAATTGTAGAGCACCATCATTCCTAGCACTTTCTCAGAGGAACTCTGGTCCCCAGGACCTTATACTAGAGGCCCAATATTGAACACAGGTAGAAAGGAGCCAGTGTGGTCAGATGAGGAGCAGGCGGGAAGACCATCTACACCAAGAGCCCCATGTAACAGGCCCTGGCGGGTGACTCTGAGGGGACATCCCAGGGCTCCCCAGGCAGCATGTGACCCTCATGGAGGCCCCCAGTCTCACAGGAGACAGCAAACATGTCCTGGTTGGACAAGGTCTAATAGGTTTTCTAACTTAATCCCCTAGCAGGCCCAGACCCACTTTCCCCAGCACCCTGTCCTCAGCATCAAGGAGATGCATTATCATCATGGCAGGTCTCGATGGGCACTCCCGAGGTCCCACCACTTAATAGACGTACAGACCCTCCACACCCTGCACCAGCTTTTGTGTCCCCTGTTCCGGGCCTTAGGCTCATATTCACACTCTGGAGCCCAGTCTGGCCTCCCCATAAAAACTCCGAAAAAAGGGTGGGGCACATAGATGCCCCTTTGCACTCCAAGCAGTAAGCATATAGGCCACAGTCTTGGGAACTCAGACAGTGCTCACCTTGTAGAGTGCCGAGTCCAGCTTTGGCTTCATAACGGGTGTGGGCAGTGGCTCCTTCTTGTCTAGTAAGACTGAGACCAGAGCAGACAGGAGTTGGCGGTGGCTTTGGGAAGTCGGCCCCGGCCAACCATGCCTGACACCTGCCCGCTCCAGGATGGCCCTACAGGGCTGGGTCTGCCCCTCCTCACATCCCCCCAACTCACAGGACAAGTCCCTCTTCGGGGCGTTTTTCTTCCTCCTGATGGGGAACTCGTCAATCTTGAGCTCTCCGTCATCTGACACGTACTCATACTCATCCCGAATGGGCTGGGGCTTGTCCTCCTTGAAGTTCTGCAAGGGCCCAAACACCCCCGGGCTCGGCTGCGGTTTGAGGGCCTTGGGGCTGGAACAGAAGTGGGCTGGTCAGTGGGGGTCCACGTGGCCTGGCCAGTGACCTCAGCACCCTGCCACAGGCCTCAGAGAATCAGCAGTCAGGGTGAACACATCCCAATCCCATGGCTTCCTCCCAGATGCCATGGACCCAGATGGAGACAGTACACAGCCCATGAGGTGGGGGCTCAGCCTTCTTCCCCAGTGCAAGGCCCCTCCCTGGGCTGTTTCAGGGTGTGCCCCTCATTGCCCCACCCTGGCCACTGGACCAGCATAGTTTTCCTTTGGGCTGCCCCAATGTTTCGGCTATGGCCTCCCCATTGGCTCAGGCCTGGGCACATCCTCCGCAGTGGGGCCAGGAGGCTGGGGCAGAAATGTCTGCAATTCCCAGGGTACAGGTCCAATTCCCAACCACAGAAAACAGCTTGCTGCGTGTGGGTATGAGCCAGATAACACGACATACAACACACACACATTCCATATACATACACACAGGTATTTGTGTGGTTACAGAGTCATGACCACCTTTCACTCCTCCATCTCTAAACTCTCTGCAGCACAGTGGGTCATAGAGTTTATGACATTTAAAAGCTCTTCAGGAGCCCAGGAGCATCAACAACATGCTCAGAGCCATAAAGGCAGGGCAACAGGGCCCCGCAGACCAGATCCATCCCTCCTGCTCGATGAGTAGCCTCAGCACATTGCCAGGAGTTTCTTGGAATAATGGGCCTGCAAAACAGGCCTAGTCATCAGATGCTGGCCTGCCTCATTCCTCCACCACCTGGAAGTGGCCTTTTCCTCCCATTTCACAGATGAGGAAACAGGCCCATTACAGAAAAGTTGCTCCATTCCCACTGGGATGTATCTGTTCCCTGGCTTTAGGGCACTCAACTTTGACTTCTGACTCAGCAAGCAACTTGTGGGAGGGACCATTGCCAGTGAGAGGCTTCTCAGTGGGCGTGAGGCAAAGCTGCCATGCTGGTCAGCTGATACAGACCTGTTCTATAGTCTGGCACCCAGACACACTGGCGCGCGCTCTCTCTCTCTCTCTCTCTCTCTCTCTCACACACACACACACACACACACACACACTCCTTCCAGGTTGGGCATCCCAATGTCTCAGCTCAGTTCCATCTCCTCTGGGAAGCCCTCCTGACTCCTGCGGACACACAAGGACCCACAATTCCTGTTATAGTCATATTTTAGATGGATTTGAGAGTACTGGGTTCACACTGACCCTAGGTCCTCACCACTGGCTTCTGGGCTCTAAGACCAGGGCTCTGACCCCTATACATCCTCTATGACAACCCAGGACAGTCACTTGGCTTACATCCACCCAATCATGCTCTCCCCATCCCTGCTGCCACACACTGCTGCCTGCACCCGCCCCCACCCCCACCCCTCATGTGCTTGCGCGTGCGCACACATACATACACAAGCTATTGACTTAGGAGGCAGAGAAGGGATCTGCCTAGTGTGGCTCCCACAAGAGACATTCCTAGTGATGTGAGCCTAGTGATGAGGGGGTCTTCACCCCCAGGAGATGGTGTGTATGTGATGTGTTTGGGAGCGGTGAGCATGGTGTGTGTATGTGACTGTGATGCAAGTAGGACCAACCCCTCGTGTCATGAGCCAACATACCCCAGAAGTTTCTTGTTGAAGGAAAATGAGAATTTGGTGTCCTTGTTCCCTGATGTAGGAGGCTTTTCCAACTTCTGCTCTTCTTCCATCTTCAACAGAGAGTCAGGTTTGCTGTTCTGAAAAGCAAACCCAGGACCATCCTTAAGTCCCACACAGAATGTCAGTGGGCAGAGGCAGCAGAACCAGCCAGCCTCCTCCCTCCAAACATGTCATCCAGGTCTCTGTGGGCCTATAGAACCTGCCCCGGGACACTGCCCTGGGAGTGTGAGCTGAAGCCAGGGCTGGGTGGAGGAGGGAAATGCCATCAGTCAACTTAAAGGGCAACAAACTCAGCCTCTTAGGCCAGGATGCTCCTACAACACCACAGGAGGTGGCCCCCTCCAAGGCCACACACATACCCAGACCTTCACAGCACCACCTACTGGGCACAGGTGGACACACACTTGCACATGCCCTACAAGGACACACACACAGTTGCATAGGTGTGTACCTCTCCTCATAACACAAAGCCCACACATGCCCCACACACCACCTCTCTCATGAATGCAGCCTTCCCTGAAAGTAGACTCATCTACCAGCGTGCACATGCAAACGCATAGATGCAGAGTACACCACAAGCACACATCTCACCTTGTACTTCCACTTGGCCTCCGACTTGCTCTTAGTTTGCTCTCGGATTTCCAGTCTCTCCACATCGTTCTGTGAGCTGATTACCTCCTTGTTAGGCACACTCAGGACACTCTTTGTGGCCTGGAAAACAGCAGTCATGACCCAATGGGGGACATGGGAGGACAGCAGGGCTCCCTCAGGCTACAGGACAAAATAAGAGCCACAGAGACCCTCTCTCTTTCTGGCCCATGTTAGCCATCTACCCACCCACCCATCCACCGTCCACTAACCCACTACCCATCTCCACACCAATTCCTCTCTACCATACATTCACCATACACCCACCTATCCTCCCACCTACTCACCCATCCATCTACCCTCATTCCAGCCTCCATTTCTCCCTCCCTCTTTCCTCCCTTCCATCCATCTATCTATTCATTCACTTATCTACCCTCTTCGCCTTGAGGAAGAGAAAACCAGTATACCCCACTGCAGCCCTGCAACACTGGCCACAGTGGTCGCTAACCTCCTGGAAGCTTAACAGCCTCCCACTAGCAACAAATCACTCAACAAGCCCTGGTCTCAGAAATGCATGGTCCCTGAAGCCCATATTTAAGACCCTCTGATTACACTGGTGGTTCTTCAGGGCCAGGCCCTCCTCTCTCACTACCAACAGGGGCTCAGGTCCCCCAGGCAACCTGGCCCCATTGCTGGGCTCCTCCTGTCTCTCCACTGCCCTCTACTTGGTGCCTAACCCTCCTTCAGATCCAAGCCAATGCCTGGGCCACAGGGAAACTCAGCCAGCTCATCCCCCAGGTAACCCTCTGTGTTGCCACCCTGTCCCAGCACAGACATGGCTGCCTTCCTTGTGAGGGCCTCTCCGGAACTGCCCACCATTCCAAGCCTGGGGCAGAACCCATCTTCCCTGGGTCTCTAGTATAAGAACATGGCAGCCCAGCCCCACCCCACAGTCCTGTCCCCTAGAGGTGTCTGCAGGCACACTGACTACAGGTGGGGAGATCAAGGACACCCACCTTGCTCTTCTTGGGTGGCTCAATCTTGGTCAGTGCCTCCTTGGTATGGGCCTCCAACAGGTCCAGGTTGGGGATGGTAGGCGAGGTTGATCCCCTACTCTTCTTCCCTTTCTTCTTGCCCCCATCCTTGAGCTTCAGTGATTTGGGGGACTTCAGGGACTTGGGGGGCTTTGGGGGCTTGGGGACTTTGGATGGCTTGGGCATCTTCATGGTTTTGGGAGTCTTTTTTTTGGACACTTTCTCCAGAAAGGACCGAGGAGGGCTGGCCTCAATGGGGGATGGGGGCTCTTCCTTTTCTCGGTCCCCCAAACAGACCTCATTTGAGGAGATGGCCGCAGTCACTTCTGGTCTGGTGGCCTTGGATGCATTCTGGGGAAAGGAGAGAAAGAAGTAACCAACCACTTCCTGCCAGAAGGGGCTCATGGCCTCAGGCCGTAGGAGACACTCAGGCAGAAAAGGAGCATCAAAATACACCACTGTGTGACACAGACACATCCAACTATATAGTCCTGTGACATGCTATCCTATCTGTGTCATATACTCCTATCCATCTATACCATTCATGTGACACAGCACATTCATCTACATCACCCATATGGCATGGGCAAATCCTTCTACACTATCTATGTGACACACTTTTATCTGTTTGCACCACTGTTGACATGTTCACATCTATACTGCATCATATGTGTGATATGATCACATCTGTCTATACTATCCATGTGACATGGGCACACCTATCCTACAGCATTTACCTGTTAAACACTCATATCCTTCTATACCACCCATATGACACAGACACACCCCTCTACACCATTGTGTGGCATGCTCACATCTGTCACCATCTGTGTGACATGCCTATACCTGCCTACACCATCTATGAGCCATGGCCACATTCATCTACATTACCAGCCACTTGACCCCTCTACCTCCTTGGTGGGTACTGCTGAAGGGGCTGGAATTGTCCTCCCCCATCCCATGAGGAGCCCCCATTCAATCTCTCACTCCTTAAACTCCTGCCAGGAGATGGCGGCCTGCCGCAGGCACCTAAGAGTCTGAGCCCACATCTTGCAGGTGGTCCACATGCCCATCCCGGGCAGGCAGCTCCGGGAGGGCCAGAGAAGACAGAGAGCTGCCACAAACAGGGTCAGGGGGCCTCGGCGGTCAACCCTACCTCACTGAGCCGGATCTCTCTGGCGAGGTCTTTGATGAGCTGGGAGGGTTTGAAGTGCTCAGGGAGCTCATCCTCATGCTCTGCCAAAGCCTGCGGGACAGAGCATGCACAGGGTGAGCAGGTCAGCCCGAGTCTGGGCAAGGACGCCCAGACTCTGCGCCATGTCCACCACCACTTCGCCTCCTACCCACAGGGACCCAAGCACGCTCAGCCTCTCTGATTCCTGACTAACCTTCTCTTTCCCTCCAGGCCCTGCCCTGTCTACTGACCCTGGACCCACTGCTACCTGGACAGACTTAGGGCAGGGGCTGCCATGGGCATGGACTAGCTACATGGAGTCCTGGAGAAATTAGCCCACTCCAGCCAGGCACTGCCCTGATAAGATAGCTCTACCATGACCCCACTCGATAAATGGAGAAACTGAGTCCTAGAGAGGACAAGGTACCCAAAGCTACCACCAGTTATGGAGTGACCGTGGGCTCTGTTCTTCTTGAGCACAAGGTTGCTCCTCCTGGCCCCCTGGGTGAAATGAAGCAAAAGGGATACCCTGCACTGCTCACTCCAAGCCTTGCGGCCAGAAGACAGCACTGGGAGGGTACTGGTCAACCCACTCCACCAGGCTCATTCATGAGAGAGGCAGGAAGCACACGTGTTCCCCTCCTGGCCCCAACTCTCAAAGCCTCCTACAGGGCCTGCTCAGACAGTGCTGGCTCCCTTGATTGGGACACTGCCCCAGAGAATGACTGAGGCTGATCAGGCCCCTCCCCTCTCTCTGTACCAATAATCCGGGCAAAATGTCAAGGGAAGTCTGAAGTTGCTCTCCATGGGAAAAACATGGCTGCTTGGGTACTAGTGAAGGTGTGAGCACTCACCTGCAGGGACTGTGGGGGAAAGGACAGTGTCACTGTAGGGGACACGAGAGGGGCACAGCACAGTGCTACTAGGGAAACAGGAGGCGCACAGGATAGTGCTACTATAGGGGGAGGAAGGGGTCACAGGGGGAAGGACCTGCCCTGTCACAGGGCAAAGCCAGGTCAAACTGATGTCTAGGCCAGGAAAGGCTGAGAGGGCATCCAAGCTCTCCTGTCCAGAGCCGAATAATTAGTCACCAAGCCAACAGCTGCTCAGTCTTCCTATTCCCTGACCACTAGGAGTTCACTCAGTGAGTCTCTACCACCAGCCTGCCTCCCACTGAATCTCCAGGCCACCCAGGCCCTACCCTTTAGGCCAAGCTCCAGGATGAAAGGCTCTCCTGCTTCCACACGCACCCCCCGCTGCCCCACCCCGCTACCCTGACCCAGGTGTCTGACCTGGGCTGGTGGCACCCACTTGCTCTTCAAATACTAATTCCCATGAAAAGAAGGACAAACCCTGGAATGGCTTACCACCTGCCATCACCCGGGTTACACCTGGCATGCTTCCCTACCTGCTTTTTTGTCCATGATCTGAAAGCACCGTTGAGAATTTTAGCTCCTTGAACTAAATGAGGGGGTAGCTGCTTTCCAGATTTGTGAGAACCTTGGGAGAGACAGAAAGGTTTCCTCAGGTGGGTGCTCAACCATCCTCACCCACCCCCAACAGGGAACTTCACACCTAGGGTGGGGTAGAGAGTAGGAATGGAGAGACTGCTCAGGGCTGGACTTTCCAGAGGCCTCCACCCACTGCCACCTGCCCAACTGCCAACGGTTCCTCTTGGAACCTGGTGGACACCAGTGCAGACAGAACTGGCCCTGCTATCATCCATGCTCCAGGCCTCCCACACAAGTGGCCTGGCTCCCCCTCTGCCTGGTTCCCAGACCACCTCAGCAAGGGGTCAGCATGGTGCTCCACAACAAGTATCCCTAGGTGCTTTTGGATTCCCACCCTCGAGTCACCCATGCGTAGCTGAGGGACTCTGGAGAGAGGGGTCTGGTTCCTCTTGGGCCATCTCAAAGACGTCCTTGTGGGCCAAGGCCAGCCCCATAGAAAAGGGACAGAGCATTTGCCACCTCTGCTGGAGAGCTCTGACACTACTAGGTAACCAAGCTTGCCTGGCAGGAGGTAGCTCCCTGGGTCTTCTTAGCCCCAAAGAGCTATGCTGTCACCCTTCCCAGAGGAGGACCTGAAGCAGTGTGGCTGGGATGCCCCAGTATAGCTCGGCTGGCCAGATGTCACCCTGGACTCGCAGTCAGTGCCCAGTGTGGCTGCACCCACACTTCCCCACCCCAGTGCCCATCAAGCCCCCAGTGCAGAGCACAGCCTTTGCCAAGATACAGCTCAGAGCTCCGAATTTAGAGTTCAGTGAACAAATGTCACTGAAACTTGACCAGCCCAGGTTAAGAACCATTTTCAGCTTTCTCTTCTTAAACTAGGGTCCCAGTTTAGTCCAAAGGGTCCCAGTAGGTGGGCTCCATTGCTCAAAAGAGCAGCTTGCAGCTAGGCATCGCTGAAAAAGGAGAGCATCAAAGCAAAGTTTCTCCAGTTTACTCACCAGGCTGCAGAAAATCTGTGGATCTTAGGGTGGGTGCCAGCACTGATGCCTAAGGCATGACTAGTAGGGCCAGAGCTGAGGGTGCCTTGTTCTCAGAGGTTAGAGACCCTATGAAGCCTTCTGCTTCCCATGGGCCCTCCATGTGACCTTGACATCCACACCCAGCCATACAGCAGGAATGTCTCAGGGGTCCCTCAGCTGGTGGCCCAGGGCTAGTCAGACCCCTAGGCCTCTGGATGTCCCAACTGAGCCCTGTCAGTACCCACATGAGGCCAGAGACACAAAGCAGAACCCACACCAGGGCTGGAAAAGCATGACCAGCACTATTTCTGAAACCCCAGAGGGCTTCTGCAGGCAAGAGTCCACTCCTGCCTCATAGGAACAGACAGGGACCAAGGCCAGGAAGCTGAGGAGACTTGAGCTCCCTGAAGGCAGTGATCAGCCTTCCCCAGGGCCCAGCTGCCCTCCTGTATGAGGGTAGAACTGTTCCCTGTCCTGGCGTCTCTGAGCTCTACACACAAACATGACCCAAAGCTATAGGCAAAGACGCCAGGACTCACCTTTGAAGGCCTCCAGCAGGTGCTTTCCCATGTACCAGCAGGCGGTTTCAAAGTTGGGGAACTGAGTCAGGCTGCCCAGTTTCAACCTTCTTTCCACTTCATATGCTCTGGAAGCAACAGCAAAGAAATATTTAGTGCAATGAGCCCTGAGTAGGGGGCACTCAAGGAGGGTAAGCCCACCCCGAACATGGCCAGACAAGGCCACACCGAGGCCAAGCCCACTCAGGCCTCCCTGCTAGACCCTGCATGGAGAGGTGAACAGGGGATCACTTTGGGTCAGTGCCTATGGGAAAGGCAGCTCAGCCTTTCAATTCACTCCAAACCCACCACGGGCCATGGAGGCTATCCAGAGACTAGGCACCTTAAGGGTCCATCTCTTCCTCCTACCCACAATCATGGAGGCCCAGCCACTCAGCGGAGGTGGCATCATAATGATGGTGGAGACCCTGCCTGGTGGAGCCCGGGGGCAGGTATGGCCCTACCTCATCTGCATCTCCACACTCAGGCTGTGGAGGAAATGTCCCGCGAAGGCCAGGCAGTCCACGGGCGTGAGTGTGGCATAAATCCAGCCTGGGGGAGACAGATGTGGCTAGCCTTTCACAGCGTTCTCACGCCAGGCTCTCAGAGGCTGCCTGGCCTGTCTCTGGCCAGCACGGGCTCAGTGCCCCTGTCCACCTGATACCCATGGCAGGAGCTCTGGACTGGCCTCGTGTACTGAGTGGGTGTGCCCTCCAGGAAGGAGACTGTGTCCGGGCTGGCCCAGTCTGGTCAATCCAGCCCTGAACAGTACAGACAGGGGAACTCAGGCCTGCGAGCTAAGGGGACTTGGTCAGACCAACCAGGGTCAGGCTGCCTGTAATCACCCCTAATCTCCACATGCAGGGGCAAAAGATGACGATGTAGGGCTGTCATATCTCCTTGGAGAGCTGGGTTCATCCCTACATCATGCTCAGAGATAGAGCCCAGGCCAGACCTGGGGAAACAATTGACTGTGGGAACCAGGTGTGGTGTGTGGGTGGACCTAGATCAAGAACACCTCAGAGGCACATAAGTCAATAGAAACATGAGGCCTCCAGGAGTGATAGTAAGAAAATATGAGCATCAAACAGCTATTTAGTGAAACTAAGGGCTTGTTAACTTTCATTTTCAAGGTGTGATGACACTATTATAATTATGTTGTTTTTGAAAGAAAGTCTTTCAGAGATGGTGAAATATTTACAGGTGAAGCGAAGTGACACATATAAAGGGCATTTATCTACTCATGTCCGGCTTTCTCCTTCTATGTCTGAAATGTCAAGATCAGCAAACAGCCATCTCAGATGGCAAGGCTGGGCTCTTGGGGTGCCCACACAGTCCCATGGCCCTGGCCCAGCTTCTGTGAGCACAGCCGGGCTAGAGGCTGTGAGGGCTCTTGGCCCGAGGTGATCCCAGCGATGACTGAACAACAGGCCTGCCCCAGGACAAGGCAGCAGCCAGCTAGGACGTGCCTTTTCAGGGCAGATCCCAGTGGTGGGGACGTGACATGGGGACAAGGTACTCACCTGAGGGGATGAAGAGTGTCTGGCCCTGCTTGAGGGTACACTTGTAGCATTTGTCCACCTGGTCAGCAAAGAACATCTCACTGTGGTTCGAGGCCGACTGCCAGCGCTCATACAGGGAGATGTTAGCAGAAGCTGGCTTGATGAGATAGAAAATCTTCTCCCCCTGCCAACGAGAGGCCATTGGCAGAGCTCGCCACGTGCCGTGAATAAAGTAATAGAGCCTGCCACAAGCCAGAGGTGCTGGGGCATGGGCAGAGCCTGCCATGTCCTAGGGACCCTGGGGGGGGCAGAGCCCGCCATGTCCTGGGGACGCTGGGTCCTCATGCTGGGTTCTGGCTTGAACACCGTGCTCCTACCCTGGCCCACCACGTCAGAAACACTGGAGCCTCATGTGCTTTACAATTCAGAAGTCAGTGTGTGCAGAAGGTTCTAGGCATGGCCAGGCACCCTCACCACCCCGCATACCGCAACTCTGCGGCAATAGGGATACCATGTGTGCCAAGGGGAAACAAAGCTGTGACCCCGTTGGTTCCTGAATCATAGGAGAGGTTCGTGTCTCAGCTGGAGATGGCAGAAGGCCCCACTGCCAGGCCCTGGCAGACCTTATGCTGAAACCAGGGCCAGGAGACATGGAGCTCCTCACTCTCAGGGCAGACAGGTTGAGGGACAAGCAGGATGGACTTGCTCAGTCTGGAAAACCTAGGCAAAGCAGCTGAACCCAAAGCTCAGGGTCTCCTTTACTGTTTGTTTTCACATCTTCCTTTTTCCCTCACTTCTCTATCTGCCCCTGGCCAGGGGCCCCCAGCTCACCCTGCCACTCGGATGTACTTGAAGCCTGCCCCCACCACCTGGCCCATCCCTCACACTTCTTTGCAGGGGGTAGGGGGGCAGTGGGGCAAGTTCCCCTTCAGGAATTCTTCCCTGCACTACTGTTTCTTCCCTAGATAAGAGTGGCACTGGGCACTCTGTCACCACTCCAGTGGGTCTCTTCTGATTGCCTCATGAGTCTCTCAGTCTTTAGAAAAAGGCAACACATGCATGCTAACTTGGTCTTAAGATGTTCCTACCCCCGACACCTCCAGGGGGAAAAGCATCTTATCCTTCTAAGTGTCAGCCACTATTAGGGCTTGTAAAGACTGCAGACATTTTTGAAGACCAACAGTGATCTGGCAAAGGCGGGGTGAGCCCCCAAGGCTCACCTTGAGCACGTGGTACCAGGCAGAGGCACCCCCGGAGTCAATGTGGAAGTCGGTATAGCTGTCCTTCACACAGATCAGGCAGTACTTAGTCACTTTGGGCTTGGCCAGCAACGCATCATTGGGCCAGTAGTTTTCTACCCAGGACAGTTTCTTCACAATGTCAGGCGGCTCCACAAAGCTAGACATTCTGGCAGGGACAGGAAGAGGGGTCAGCAAGGTCAGTATCACCACGTTTGTTATGCCCGAGGAAGTGCAGGAAAAGTGCTCTGAGACACATGTCCCACACACATTTCTCATTTCTAGCTATACAGCATTGTTCTCATCTCACAGATGTGAAAACTGAGGCTCACAGAAGGCAGAACAAGCCCAGACGCTAGCTTTGGCTGTGGCAAGTATCTAACACTGGTCTCCACACCCAAAGAAGTGTGTGGAGAAGGCCTGAGGACCATCTACCCTCGATACAGACCCTTCCTAGGTACCCAGAAAGGGAATTTTCCTGGGTTGGTCCACACCGGGCTGGCATGATGGCCTGAGAGTACCATTTCTCACATATAGTCCAGGAGCCTCGTGGCATTGTCTAGAGAAAAGCCACTTATCTCCAGCACTGACAACAGGGTGCCGGGAACCCTCTGCCACACCAACCAGCTTACTTCCAGGGAACGTGCAAAAAGGTGAAGGCAGCCTTTGCTTCAACTAAATGTCCCTGTCCTGGGTAAAATGCACAATACTGCATTAAGAACATCCAGCTCAGTAGCACCTGTGCAGTGATACCTCAGCTGCCTTGAGGGCTGGTCTCTATTCTGGCTGCCTCAGACAGGATGGAATCTGCGTATCTCTGCATTGAAGGCCTTGCCACCCGTACGATACTATCACAAATCAGAGGTCAGGCTGCCCTGAGCTCAATGGCCTTAGTCACTGGCCCTCCTCTTTAAATCTCTGGCTTTTTCCAAACGAGAATCTCTATCCCACATGAGAACCCTCTTTGCCCATCTGTACCTGTGTCTACCTCCCAGACTCTCCACAGTCTAAGAGCAGCACTGCCCCAGGAGAGGGGCTTCTGCCTCACTAGCCTAGGGTGCTCACGATCCTTCATGCACCATATATATTGCAGGGCCACTGCCACACCCCCCACATGGCCCCAAATGTCCTTCTTTCCTTGCTTGTTGGCTTCTCAGGTACACAGCCTGCTGCCAGTACCAACTGCTCTCTGAAGTCCTTCAGAGATGCCCAGAGAAAAGGAAAAGTAACACAAAACCCCCAAGTATGCCTTAAATGTAGCTCCAGACAGTCCACGGGGTTGGGCCCAGCCATTGCAGCTCCAGACAACATCTTTGGGGACAGACTGCACTAATGAAGCAGAAACTGACAGACCTAGGTAGGCCTAGGAGGAATGGAAAATCACCAGGCGGAAACTGTACCGTGGGAAACTGTACCATGGGAAACTGTAGCCTGGGAAACTGCCTGCCGACCCTACACAGGACAAACAGAGCCTGGCTAAGATTGGGGTCTGGGGTCAACCTATCCAGCGTAACAGGATGCAGCTTTAACTTGAGCTTGACAAGGTGTATCAAGAACAATGGTCAGCAGAAATGGCACCCAGCAACCAGCTCTAGCCAATCAGACTCTGACACCCTAACCAGTTACCCTTGGCGGGTTTTTGCACCTAAAAACCCTGCCCTAAGAACAACTGAGCTAGTCTTAACCTCCCTTGGTTGGCTCCCCAACCTCCCTAGGTTGGCTCTACTTTCCCTCTTATTCCCCACTAATAAACCCTGCTCCTTAGCTCGCTGTGTCCGTCAGGTTTCTTGAGCGACTCCAACCTAACAGAAACCATACGTCCTCCCCCTTGAATGGTGTAGCACTTGACTCCAGGGCATTCAATAACTCTGGCATCAAGACCCTGAATGGCCTGGACTGAAATGTACATGCCTCCCACCCCACCCTGTCTGTCCTTGGACAGGGCCGGAGGACACCAGAAGCACCATATATTTTTCTGCCAGCAAAGTGGTGGATGTGAGAGGCCCAAGGGGAAACCCCAGGCCTAGCTCCATCATCCTGTTTTCACTCTCTGAAGATCCCTCTGGCCAGGGTGGCCAATCAAGTTGATGGCAACATGAGTGTGTTCTCTGGTACCAAAATAACCCACTCTTCAGAACTCTGCCTTGGAGAAAAACCTTCTTGTAAACACAAAGGTAAGAGGCTGTTTTATCCAGATACCATAATCATCTACCTTATTTCCCTTTTTGTCTTTGCTGTCAGGAAGCTCAGCAAATGAAACCCAGCATCCATTTCATTAGAGTTCCTGGTAGTTCTGTATTCCATTTCTCAATGTGGTTTTTGATAACTCTTACTTTTTTTTTCCCACCCGACCTTTTGCAGATGGGCTATTTTGTTATCTTGTGTGCTTTCTAGAATTAGTAAGGTGGAAATAATGCAAAAGTGAAATTGTTCTTAAACTAAACCATCATCACATCACACCTTGTGGTAGAGAGCATACCAGATCTTTCCCAAGGGTCAGCTGGAGAGAAGTGGCGATTTGCGAGAGCGCAAGAGGGGCACAGCTGTGGGTGGGCAGGGCTGAGCAGGTAGTCCTGGGAGAACAGGGTCATAAAGACATGGGGCAGAACCAGAGTCTCGCCAGCCTCTGACAACAGAAGCCTGGAAGTAGGTGGGCCCAGACAGCCCTGACGCCTTGTGCGGGAACCTTGTCCCTGAGAACAGCAGCCAGAAGGGCAGGGCCCCAACATGAGGGTTAGGATAGGGGAATGACAGTGGGGTGGCTAATGCTGGGAAAGCAGGAGCAGAGCAGCTGCTACGGCATGATCCCACTGTGCTAAAGGTGCAAATTAAAGTATGTGCAGGCATATGAGCAAGCAGGCAAGTATGTGTGCACATGTCAGTGTGACATAGGGGTAGGGTGTGTATACCTGTGTGTGGGTGTGTCTGCATAAGACAGTGTGTGTGTATACCATGAATGTGTCATGTATGAACATGTGCATTCTGGAGAAAAGTAGTCCAGGCTGTTACCAATGATTCTCTGTTGGGAGTAGGATGGGGCAGACCAGAGGAGGAGTTGGTGTCCTGTTCTTTATTTTCTGTTTGAATTGTTCACAATGCATAACCTTCATACTTTAGAGAAAAAACAGCCTGAGACCTACCACCTGTGTGCCTCCCTGGAGCAAAGGACTCCC
This sequence comes from Tonatia bakeri, assembly GCA_004024845.1. Taxonomy (NCBI): domain Eukaryota; kingdom Metazoa; phylum Chordata; class Mammalia; order Chiroptera; family Phyllostomidae; genus Tonatia; species Tonatia bakeri. Next base: position 53,051 of record PVIA01005593.1, read on the forward strand.
TGCTCACCTGGTGTCAGAAAACTCGAGACTGGTGAGGCTGAGGACCCGCCTTCGGCTGGTGCTGTAGTAGTAGTCCACAAACTCCTTTAGTTTCATCTTGCAGTCCTTCTGCTTGGTGACGTCTGTCACATCCACGCTCCGTTCTGGGCCTAGGGAGGTAGTGGAGGGGGGTTAGTGCCCCAGGGGAAGATGACCTGGCCTCCAGTGAAGTTGGACAAGCAGAGGGGGTGGCCATGAAGGGAAGGCTGTAAGCTGAGGCTCAGGTCTCTACTGCCCAACAACCCCTCCCCACCCTCACTCCCTCTGGGCTGTCAAGAGGACCCTGTGGTACAGTGCAGAGTCACCAACTTCAGCTAAGGTGGCCAGATCAGCAATTAAAAAATAGAGGACTCCAGGTAAATTTGAACTTGAGATAAGTAATGACAATGTTTTTAGTGTATGTCTCAAATAATGTGTGGCACATACTTATACTTTAACAATTAAAAAGTCAAGAAATTTCTGCATGTCTAGAGTACCAACTCATTATTCTGAAAATTGACAAATAAAAAGAAAACATTTATCCTATGTTTTCTATAGCTGATGAAGGAAAAAGTACAGGTAAATATTGGTGATGAAAAGAAAGTTCTGCACAACCAAGTCACCAATGAGGGAAATTCTTTGTGCAAGGCCCACAGTTAACAGAGGGATTAGCCAACTTTTCCTAACAGTCCTCCACAGCTGATTGGACCTCAAGTTGAAAGGCTGATGGACAATGGAGCTGGACTGCCCAAAAAGTGGGTGGTCAGGCACCAAAGGCCTCCAGCTAAATGAAAGTGCCCCCTACTGGGAAAGATCAGGCTGATAACCTGAATGCTGACCTGAGCAAGCTTCTCACTATGTGGTGCAGGAGCTACTGGGAACAGAGGAACATGCTACACGACACCACAGAGATGTTGTCGGCCAAATTCCCAGTGTTAAGATTTTCCTAAATTCCAATGTAGGAAATTCTCCAGGACTAACAATCCATTTCTCTAACAAACCAAGGGAATGGAAAGGAGAGGGAGCTGTTCCAAAAGAAAAGTTACTTGAAGGAACATAAAAACCCAATGCAATGTGTGGCCTCATTTGGGTTCTCCTCCAAACAGCCAAATGTAAAATGGTGTTTTTTATGCAACTGGGGAGAATCACAGTGGGTCTTAGGTGATATTAGGGAAATATCATTTGAGTTGTAGAGTACAAGAACAGAATTGTGATTACATTTCTTAAAAATACTGTCTGTTAGAGCTGTGTAGTGCAGTTGTCATGGGTGACATCATGGATGTCCCAGAGATTAGCTTTAAAATACTCTGGGGGGCAGGTGGTCAGGAAACAATGGCAGAGACAGAAAAAGAGCTGAAAGCTGGTGTCAGGAAGCTCAGCAAATGAAACCCAGCATCCATTTCATTACAGTTCCTTGTAGTTCTGTATTCCATTTCTCAATGTGGTTTTTGATAACTCTTACTTTTTTTTCCCACCCGACCTTTGTGCAAGGCACATGGGGGCTCACTGTTGACTCCTCTCTTTCTTAATGTTCGAGAAGTTCCATAATAAAACAATTAAGAGAGGAAAACAGATGTTTACATTCTCTGAGACTTCTAGACTGTCTCCCCATGTGGATCAATTGTGGTGCAGGGGCAAGGCCTGGGTAGACCCAAGCCAGGGGCCTACAGGACCACGTCTGGCTCCTGGGAGACATCCACTAGATGTTGGCTGTTCTTTCAGGTGCTCTTACAGACCTGGCATACATCCTGGACAGCAGTCACCATGGGGCTGCAAAGTGAATCCCTCTCCCTCCCTGCCACAAGTTGGCCAGCCCCTGGGGACTCCAGCTCCAGAGAGGGGTGTGGTCTCTGGTTTTCATACACCTGATCTCATTTAGTCCCCATGCCCGCCCTGACAGTAGGCTGTACAGATGTCAAAGGTCAAGCTTTTGGTAATGGTGCAATTCCTCTGCAGTCCCGGCCCCTGCACTATCCAGCATATGGCCAGTGCTGGCTTGGGCATTTGCCATTTCAGGGTCTTTCCTTTTCCCCCACTGGCCACCCAGGCATCCCTATGAACACACCAAGCCCTGGCAACCATGAGAGCCTCAAAGTCAAGGCTCTGTGGCTTCCAGCCCTGTTGGGATCACTGCCGAGTGTGTGCAGGTCTCTCCATGCTAGCTGCCTCATGGACAATCACTCGGCACACACAGGCACTTCCCTCCTCCTCAAAGTGTCCTGCCTGAAGGTGTCTACAGTGCTAGAAATTCCCAGGAGACACGAGACCAGGCTGCTGACAGCATCAGCTGGAACCAAGAAAGACCCAGGAGAGAGGCAGCCCTGGGTCATGAGAAGGTTCATCCTGGGGCTGGTGAGCAAGGCGAGCCACCAGAACAGGCTGAAGAGGATAAAGTACAAGCCTTATGGGAAGTGTGCTCACCCAGCCAAGACCTCCTTGGCATGACTATTGTTAGAGCCCTAAAGTAATGGAATGTGTAGCTGGCAGAATCAAGGGGTCTCCAAGACAGATCCCACTTAGCAGCGGGAGTAACTGAGAGGGGAAGGGACCAAGGTCACATGCCACTTAGGTGGGACATGGGGTCTAATGCTAACAAGAACATCCAGAACAGAGAGCAGAAACCCTGAGTCACACCCACTACATGGCATGGGAACACAACCAGGGCTTCAGGCCAGCAGGCCTGGGTGCCCATGGCCATGTGAGGGGAGAGGCACTTACCAACATAGTTCTCAACGTCGCTGACATAGAAGGTGGGGGCTGGGACCGCCAGGCCCAATCCATCTTTCTTGGGAACAAGAATGGGCTCTGTGAAGCCATGCTCCTCCATGTAGCCCAATGTGAGCTGGCTGCCTGGCACACGGACCACAACATCTTCCGCACTGCAGGGAAGTGCAAGTTAGAGGTTACATCAGCCAAGGTCCCAGCCTCCCTGCACCATAACAGGCCTGGACAGGGGCTCAGGGCTGGAGACATGGAACCTAAGCTCCTGTCACACATCTCTCATGACCCCAAGTGGAGGACTCCCCACAATGTCATGCCCAGAGGTTATAGGGCTGTGATGGCAGGGTCCTAAATATTCCTCATAGATGGAAAGCTCAAGGTCCGAGAGGCCTAGCCAGGGGTGAGCTGAATGGTAAGTTGGGGATGGAGACACACAGCACCCATCCCTTCTACCAAGGCTGAGATCCTCCCCTACCTACTTTGTTCTCCTGGTTCCAGTCCCACTCCCCAGCCCCTTAACAGGCAAGCAGACCCTGCACAGGGTGGGTCTGTGGTCTGAGGATGCAGCAAATGTAGGCAAAGTTCTTCTCAATGATAAATTGATATACAGATTCATCATACTCCCTATCAAAATACCAGTTGACATCTTTGCAGAAACTGACTAGCTAGACTTGGAATACTGAATGGAAATGCAAGGTACCAGAATGACCAAAACAGTCTTTAAAATTAACAACAAAATTGAAGGACACTTCTCAATTTCAAAACTTACAACAAAGCTATATTAATCAAGACTGTGTGCTATGGGCATAAGAAGAGACATGGATCAATGGAACATAATGGAGTGTCCAGAAATAAACCCACACATCTACGATCAACTGCATTTTATTAAGGGTACGAAGAAAATTCAATGGAGAAAGAACAGTCATTTCAACAAATGATACATAAAGGAACTGGATATCCATATGCAAAAGAATCAAGTTGGACCCTGACCCACACCATATACAAAAATTAACTCAAAATCAGTCAAAAGCCTACATTTAAAAGCTAAAACTATAAAACTTTTAGAAGAAAACATAGGCACAAATCTTCATGAACTTAAACTTAGTATTGATTTCTTAGACACCTAAAGCACAAATGGCAAAGGAAAAAATAGACAAATTAGACTTCATCAAAATTATAAATTTTGTGCTTCAGATGAGCACTATCAAGAGTAGAAAGGCAACACATAGAACGAAAGAAAGTATCTGATAAGTGATGAGTATCCAGATTATGTAAAGCAGCAATCTCCAACCTTTTTGGCTCCAGGGACCAGCTTTATGGAAGACAATTTTTCCACAGATGTGTTGGGGGGAACAGAAGACAGAGTTCTCATGTGGGGCAATAATGTGTTCACTCACCTGCTGCTTCCCTCCTGCTGCGTGGCTTGGTTCCTCACAGGCCATGGACCAGTACTGGTCCACAGCCCAGGGGATGGGGCCCCATGATGTAAAGGACTTTTACAAGTTAACAATGAAAAGACAATCTAATTAATGGGAAGTGGTTAAAATAACATGGAACCAGACTTTTGATGTCAAATCTCACATGTAAATCACCTGGAAGTTGTCACTCCTGTCCTCACAATAAACAAATATGAACAAACTGAAAACCAAAGACTTCTCTTAGAGCCATCAGATAATTGGGGTCCCATAGAAAAAAGCCACCCCAAAATCTGGAGAGACAGGCAAATACAAAAAATCACAGCCAAGATAACCTTACCTGAAGCAGAAGCTGCTGGAGGTGGTAACTGGTAGGAAAAAAGTACTTAAATGGGAATTTTTGACAAAGTGTGGAATTTGAGTGTGGACTAGCTTGATAGTTAAAAACTCATGGGGGCCCAGTTTTAGAGGAAACCCACACTTTCATGGATTTTACCTCCAGGAACTCTAATGGGTTCTCATGATGAAGATCTGCTCCTATTTCAGGCAGGGGGAGGGGAAAAGTAATTATATTTAAATATACTCAGAATGTTCTCCATAATCAAGTTTACCTCCAGGAGAATCTGCTTTACCAGAATCCTGTCTGACAGGAAGAAGAACAAGTAGCCAACTGCAGCCCGACAGCCTGTCTGTCCTCCGTAAGGAGAGAAAAACAAAAACCCATGAAATACTTCTGAAGGTAACAGCTATGAGCCTCAAGCCCACTAAAATACCGAGTTTTAATCATTAAATTATAGAACACTTCCCTTCTCCAAAACCTTACAATATATTATTATAATAAGAGTGAAGTATAGTTGAGAGAGCTGCAAGACACAGACTGTTTCAGAGGAGTTCTTAGGGAAACTCAAAGAAAACAAAATAAGGTGGGGGTGGGAAACAAGGAAACTAGAAGAAAGTGATACTTCTGGCACCTACAGCTACAGCAAACACTAACAGCTCAGCTCCTAGTCAGGTCAACATAAAACCTCACACTAAATTCCTGATTACCTCAGCTCCTATTACCCAGCTTTCAACAAAATATTATAGGGTATGGTAAAGGCAAGAAACCCGAGTCTGAAGAGACAAATTAAGCATCAGAACAAGACTCAGATAAAGCACAGAATTTGGAATTACCCGATAGGAAATATAAAATAGTTATGATTAACATGTTAGAACTAATGGACGACATGCAAGAACAGATGGGTAATGTAAATAGAGAGATGGAAACTCTAAGAATCAAAAGGAAATGCTAGAATTTTAAAAAAAAACAACAGAAATGAAGGAGGCAATAGACTAGACACAGCTGAGGAAAGATGACATGATCTGGTGTATAAAAAAACATAAGGAATTTACTAAAAATATTAGAATGAATAAACTAGTTCATCAGGTTTGTAGGATATGAGCTCAATATATAAAAATCAGTTGCATTTCAGTACAGTAGCAATTAACAATCTGAAAATAAAATTAAGAAAATACATTTACAAGAGCATCAAAAAGAATAAATCACTCAGCAATAAATTTAACAAAGGAAGTGCAAAACTTATACTCTGAAAACTACAAAACATTGTTGAAAGAAATTTAAAAGATCTCATTAAGTGGAAAAATACCTCATATTCATGAAGTCAAAAAACTTAACATTGTTAAGATGGCAATACTATGATTCTACGATCTATAGATTGAACACAATCTATATCAGAGTCTCAGATGATCTCCTTGTAGAAACTGACAAGCTGATCCTAATATTCATATGGGATTGCAAGAGGCCCAAGATGACCAAAATAATCTTGAAAAAGAAAAACAAAATTGGAGGACTCAAACTTCTTGACTTCAAAACTTACTGCAAATGTACAGTTACAGTGATCAAGAC
>PVIA01005593.1:59210-112260 GCA_004024845.1 Tonatia bakeri
AAAAAAAAAAAAAAAAAAACCTCTTAAAAGAAGACAGGAAAAATCCTCATGATCTTGGATTTGGCAAGGGATTTTTTAGATATGACAATAAAGGCACAAACAACAAAAGAAAAAGTTAAATAAATTAGGCTTCATCAAAATTACAAAAGTTTAGGCTTCCAAGGACACCATCAAGAAAAATGAAAAGTCAATCCAGGAAATGGAATATAGTATTCACAAATCATATGTCTGATAATGGACTTGTATATAAAATATACAAAAACTCTTAGAACTCAATAATAAAAAGACAAAAATAACTAAAATGGGCAAAGGATCTGAACTGATATTCCTCCAAAAAGACATACAAATGACCAAAACAAGCACATGAAAAGGTGTTCAACATCACTAATGATTAGAGAAATGCAAATCAAAACCACAATGAGAGACCACTTCACACCTACAAAGATAATTGGAATCAAAAAGTCAAATAATAATGAGTGCTGCTGAGGGCATGGAGAGACTGGAGCCCTCATATGCTCCTCATAGGAATGGAAAGTGGTGCAACCATTTTGGAAAACAGCCTGGCAGCTCCTGAGATAATTAAATATAGAGTTATTCCTAAAAAAAGTGAAAACATATGTCCACACAAAAACTTATACAAGAATGGTTATAACAGAATTATTCACAAAAAACAGAAATAACCCAAATGTCTGGCAACTGATGAATGAACAAACAAAATATGCTACTTCCATACACTGGAATATTATTCTGCCACAATAAAAGGAATGAAGCACTGGGACATGCTATGATGTTGAAGCTTGAGAACATTATGCTCAGTGAAAGAAGCCAGACACACGGGGCCACATATTGTGTGATTCCATTTAGAGGAAATGTCTACAGTATGCAAATTCACAGAAGCACAATGCAGATTAGTGGTTGCTTAGGGCTGAGGGGAGGGGAGGGGGACTGGGAGTGATAAAGTTATGGGGGGGGTTTGGGTGCTGAAATGTTCTAAAATTGAATAAATGGTGGTGCACATATCTGTGAATATACCAACAACAACTGAATCGCACCCTTTAAATGGGTGATTTGTATGGCATATGAATTATATCTCAAGAAAGGTGGAAAAAACAGAAAGAAAAAAAGAAGCCAGAGGGGAGAAACTGCCTTGTTTATAAGAGAACCAAGGATAAGAGTGAAACTGAAGACACTGGATTCCCATTAGCAGCCACACAGGAAGGAGAGAACGGAATGACAGAGAAGCAGAGCTGACAAAAACACTGTCATCCAGCATGAAGAGCTGAGAAACAGCACAGAGCAGCTCCCATGTCACCATGCCACTTCTCACTGAAAGCCATTCCTGCAGCCCTGATCGTGCCCTCTGCCCTTCACGCAGGACAAGGGTGTGGGGGATAGGGAGGGTTAGGAGACCACCTGGGGACAACAGGGTCACCTATTGACCCTGGGGGCCAAGACCAGCCATGTTTTAGGCTGGAGCCCCACTCCTTATCTTAAAATTGAGTTAAGGCCTTTTTCTTAAGAAAGTTCTATGAGAAGGTCATATTTGGTGGGGACATAAATTTCTTGCCTCCCACCCTGTGCCTAGAGGTTCTGAGAAAGGAAGAGGTCAGAGCCAGGAGTTTCAGGGAACTACGTTCCGCCTGGAGGGAAGCCTACGGCTCCACAGTGCCTGTGGGGTGTGTGTATTGGGCCTGGAAGTGAGCAGACAACAGGAAGATATGATGCCCACCTGGGAAAGGTCCGACTCCGCAACTCCTTGATGAAAAGCTGGCTGCCGTTCTGCACAGGCTTCACGTCAGGTGTCTGCCCAGGGCCATGTTTGTGCCAGGTCCGCTTCTTCTTCACTACGAGGGAGATGGGGTGGGTTGGCACAGTGGGGCACAGGCCCCCACCTGGCATCCCTCTCCCCATGCCTCCAGAGATCAGCCAGAGGGTAGCCAAGGAGTTGTGAGTACAGCCAGACTCAATCCTTCCCCAGAAAAGTTCTTGGGGTCCCCAAGGCCCAGTCCACCCAGCCTCCCACACCCTCCATTACTCTGCATCATCACATGATGAGAAGCCTTCACCATCCTCAGGCTCTGGTTCTACCTCCACCCCCACCTCATATCTCCCAAACCTGTGGCTCAGTGGATGGCACCCAGAAGCTAGGGTCTCCCAGGGCACACCCCACACTCAGTACCCAGTCTGCTAAGGACTTGTTAGAAGCACCTTCTAAGGAGATCCCACCAAGTTGAGCCTACAGGACACCTTCTCCCTTTGGACTTGTCCTCAAATAGTGCAGACCCTGTCACCACCATGCTGGGACCTTCCTATCTCAGCAGCTGTGCCCTCTGCCCTCCCAAGGCCTGGGCTTTACCCCTCTGCATAGCCATCTTGGCCCATGCCACTCTGTCCGCTCCCTCAGGCAGCCCTATCCTCATGCATGCTTCCAGGACACATCTTGGACATTTTACATGTGAGTGTGTACACACTCCCCTGCTGGACTGTGACACATGCATGCACATTCAAGCTCACAGATATATATACCCCTCCTGTACTGTGACACACTTGCGCACACATGTACACTCACACATGCATACACGTACAAATGTGCAAACACACACTTCTACTGGACTGTGAACCCCCAAGAAGGTAAGTGACTTCCTGGTGGCTCCTGCCCCTGGCTCAGAGCAGCTGCTGGCAGGGGGCCGGGTGCAGGTGTGAGAGAGATGGACCCTCAACAGAAATGAAACTGGATATGAGGGACTGATGGTGGGGCCCTTGGGATGCCTGTCCTTCCTAGATGAGGATGGGGAGGGAGTTGCAGGGCTGAATCCTGGGACTCCAGTGTCTCAGAGGTTGTGGGAATAAGAGCAGCTGAAGACAGCTCAGTGATAATGACTGCACCCAAGAAGAGGCCTACCTACAACAGAAGGGGTAAAGAGCTGAGTCACTAGTGGATGAGCTGACCTCCATCCCAAATTGCTACCCCTTCCCTGTCTCCTGTCAAGTCAAGTTGGAGACTATCTCCAACATCAGTTGATACTATGTCATGCCTGTCTCTATGGCCAAGGTATGAGTGGGCATCATGGAAACCTGGCAAGATTCAAGCAGCAACTTCTAGAGGCAGCACCAGGCACAGACAGGAGATCCAAAGAGCTCGAAGTCACCTGCCCAAATCTTTCTTGTCCCGCCATCTTGTTGCTGTGACCTTGGGCAAGTTATGGGGCATCTCAGTTTGTTCTCTTTCATAGAGAGACCCTAGTCCCAGCCTCCTGGGCTCTTTCTGAGATGTAATTAGGGAATGCGGCTTAGTACTATGCCTGCTTTGGGGAGCACAGTGGGGAACAAGCTTAGGTCCCTTTCTCACAGCTGCTTGGTCCACAGGCAAATTCAGTGTCTGTTGCAGACCCACAGGCTCTTCCTCATGCACCTGATTGTGCCCCTCCATGCAAAGCCTCTGGGGTGGGAGAATGAACTTTAGACATGGAGGGTTTGTCCCACACCCCTGCCCCTCGATGCCCACCAGAGCAGGGCAATGTTGGGACCATGGATAACTCCCTACTGCCCTTCAGTTACCCCATCTCAGGTCTGTTTTCCCCAGAAGCTTGCAAGCACCTGCCAAGTAGCTTAGTTCTGTACAGGGGTCAAAAAAGCGACAGATGACCTGAGGTCCCAGATTCCCAAAAAGCCCAGGGGGCTGGGAGAGTACCCATGACAAAAGTAAGACCCTGGAGTGAAGACACCACCCCAACCACAGCCTGAGGTAACAAAGGAGGAGTACAGTGGAACTCATGTATCTAGCTTCCTGGATCCTGGCTGTCCCATGAATGGAGGCCCTGCCTGCCCCCAGTGGAAGGCAAGCCTAGCTCTAAGGGGGTCCCCACCTATGAGTGGGCCAATGCATTCAGGGATTTGAGGCGGGGTGAGAAGGGATTTGAGGTAAAATGAGAAGGGAACACTGCAGAGAGTAGAAGCTGACTGACAAGAGACAGGTGATCCTAGTGCTGTGTGGGGGCCAGCAGGAGGAGAAGGGAGATGCTGAGGAGGGGACTCCATGTGAGTCCCTCCAGGCTGGCGGGGTGGGGATATCCCCCATGCTCCCCAGTCACTGTCCTCCCAGAAGGGCCTGAGGATGCCTGTGGTAGCGCCTGAATCTGCCCCTCCTTCTGCTGGGCAGTGTGGTCCCAGGGCAGCCCCACTTCCAGGGAAAAGACAGAGGCTGCAGCCATGCCAAGGTCTCTCCTAGGAGGGTTTGCAGAGTCACAAGGATGCAGATTGCCTGGTATTGAGTGCCCTGTCCTGGGAGGCCACATGGGAAAACTGAGGCTTGGAGGGAGCATAGGGCCAAGTGACAGGGGACAAGCAGGCATGCAGTGGGCAGGAGAAAAAGGCAGCATCTCCATGTGGCCCCAGAAAGTGGGCCTGAGAAGCAGGTGCTGACCAGCAGCTGGGGCAGTTCTGGACCACCTGGCCTTCTAGACCCTAACTCAGAACTAAGCAGCTCATGAAGAAACTGTCCTACCCAATGCTATGGCTAGAGCATGTGGGCTGGGACAACAGCCAGAGATAGAGCTGCGAGGAAGGGTCTGAGCTCTGCTAGGATCCCCCTGCAGCCCAAGCTAAAGGGCTCCTTCCTTCCCCAGGGCCCATGATGCCCCAAGCCCAGAGGCTGAGTCTTCCTGCCTGTGGCACCCCAACATCCCTCTCTGACAATGCACCCTGGGGAGCGCTGCCCAGTGGAACACCTGGAGTGATAGCTGACAGCAAAGCCAGCCTCAGGGAGAATCAAAGTGAGAAGTTAGTGAGTCAAGTAATTTCTCAAGCAGTCACAGAGCTAAAGAGAGAACACTGGGATCAGAACCATTTTAAGGGTATTCGACCTGCTTTCTGTGAGCCTTCGTGTCAACTGTCAATGGGGACTTCTTGCTGAGTTCCCATGGGGACCACTGGGCCCTGCATCAAGTCTATGTGAATAGGGAAAACCTGTGAGCTCCCCCTCCTCACCTGCCATGTCTGCCACAAATCCCACTCAAAGGGAAGGAGGCAGGACTAGGCCTCAGAGGGCCCCCAGTGCAGCCCATGGGTTTGGGGCTGTCCTGGAGACACAGTGACATGGAGGAGCCTCTTGTCCCCAAGGGGCCTTGCTGTGGATGGTGTGACTAAGGTGATGTGGCAAAAACCAATTGGTGTGTCACAGGCTCCAGTCAGAAGACAGACTCGTTTCAAAGAAAGAATGATGGCCAATCTGGAACACACACTGGTGGAAGATGCTAGAGTCTGTACCTTTGTCCCTGATGGCAGATGGCTACCAATAACATTAGACAGAGAAAGCAGGCATGCATGTACACACACATGTACACACATGCAAATACTCATGCACACATACTCACACATATGTCCATATGCATGTACACACAGAGAACACACACATACACATATATACAACCAGGCTGCCATTTCCACACTCTCTGCGGGTAGCTGTCTCTAAGTGTCACTTTAAGTGGTAATAATGGGCAGCTGGGAACCACTGGGATTCTGCCCAAGCCGATGAGCATAAGAACAAGGACTGACTGAGGAAGGCACACACCCCTGAAAGCAGGCAAACTGTCATCATTGGGGAAGGGTGTTTCTGGGGACACAGAGGGGCACTGGAGAAACTACATTCTGTGTGCACACCAGGGCCCATCTTATACCCTGCTATAACCCAATCCTCACCCCAATTCATGCAACAGCCCTGAACCCCACAGAGGTGGCCCCAACCTCCTTGAGCCCCCTAAGACTGTGCCTCCCCTGGAACCTGGGCTCTGCTTGGGGGTCAGGCGGGGTCTCTAATCCAGCCCTGCTTTGTCACCAGCCCTGCCCCCAGGGTTACATGGCACAATCCACAAATCCCCACCCTGTTCATCTCTCTTAGGCCCTGAGCTTTCCAGTGGTTCAGGAGTTAACCCATGGGGTGGTAGTCACCTACGGTATCTGCTGAAAAGCAGTGACAAGACAAATGATCAGGTAATTAGAGCAGACACCAGTACTGCCAAGTCCTCGGAGAATGAGGGTAAGTTAGAAATTGCAGTCTTCCATGCTCCAACACAGCAGGGCTGTGATCCACCAACAGCCAACACCAGTGTCCAGCCTGCACCTTCTGTAAGCAGCCCAGGACCCAGGCTGGAAACCAGAGGCCACATTGACATCTCCCATCCCATCTGTCTTGTTGCCAGGCCAGCCCCTCTCATCATCCCTGCAGACCACGGCACCACACCTCCCAGTGAGTTCAGCCTTGGAATTCACCTCCCATCCATGACATGGGCACCCCTTTGACATGGGAGCCACTTTGGAGGAGCCTGCACCCTGGGGCACTCCCAAAGAAACTTCCATATGACCACGAGACCAGACTAAGTGGGGAAATAAAAGTCTCCGGATGGGCTAACAGCAGGCAGTTTCAGAAAGGAAATTGCCCAAGATGCCCTGCAGGGATGGAGAAGGGAGGTTTAGAGCAAACCTACATGATGCAAATTTCAAGACCCTAGCACGGCTGTGGTCAGCTGCGCAGGGCTGGACTGAGCGGCCCTTTGGACAGCCCTACATCATGTCCCTGTCTTAGACGAGCCTGGCCCCTACGGGTGCTGGAGTTTGCAGCCCCTGCTGAGGCCGTTCAGAGCTGGTGTGAGTCTCTGGACAGCAGCTGTGAGAGCAGTAGTGAAGCTCATCCTGAGGGGCTGCAGTGTGCCCCTCCAAGGACGTAAGGGGAGGAAAAGCAGGCAGCAGTTGTCCCCAAGCACCAGGGTGTGACTGTAGGGAACCGATCTGCCTGGCAATGGCAGTTATAGCTGAGCCCTGTTGAAAAACCCAATAGGCGCATTGTGGCACACAGGAGCCAAACCCACAGATCGGTTCTCCTGTGGGAGATCAGGCCTGCGTTAAAACTAGGCTGCTTTGTGACTCGCTCTTGCTAAAACTCCCTCACCCTGAGTTCAGGCAGCAAATGCTTACTGCGTATCTTTAAAGCAACTTCCTGAAGTCTGTGCTTAATCTCCCAAGGATTGAAGTGTAACCAAAACTATTACTCTTATTGGTCCCTTGCATTTGCAACATTTTTTCCTTGTTAATCTGTAAGAAGTAATCAGTAACATCCCTTCCATCACTATCTGTAAAAAGGAATTACCTAAAGCAAACCCAACCATAATGAATGAAAACCTTCTTTGATATATGCTATTAGAAAGCCAATAAAAGCCTGTCAAGGCAAGGGTCGGGGTGCTCCCCTCTTGAGAGAGTGGCCATGCTGTCCCTTTTCCTCTATAGGACTCGGTAGTCTGTGTGAATTTGTCTCATATCTCATTCACAACGCCGTGGACACTGCAAGTGAGGTGTGCATCGTGTGACCACCCAGGGGGTTTCACCCCAGCAAGCCAGGTCGGGAGTAAATCAGATCTCAGGGGTATATGCATGGTGCTGTACTTACAAGTAGACTTCCCATGGGTTTTCTCACAGTTTGGGCAGTGGTATATGTCAATGTCTGGCGCCTCCTCCTCTTCTACTCCAACGCAGCTGAAATGCAGGAAGCAGACATCACTGGCATGCAATAATTTCATGAGTGCTTCCCTTGCAAAGCTCCCAGGCAGCTCTTGCTCACTTCTTGAGAGGGGCTGGGGCAGTATAAGTAGAGATGAGGCAGAGCATATGTGGGGACAGAAGCCTACAGAGACAACTTAGGGGACAAAGAGGAGGGCAGCAGGGGCAAGGAAGGCTCTGCCCAATGCAGGAGGGACTAGGTGGTCCAGTAGGCCAGCCAATAAAATGATGAAAAAATAATGAAAGCTGTCACTGCCCTATCTCCACAGAGCTCAGGGAGGCTGAGGGCATCATTTAATGGGGGGCAGCTCGGAGCCACAGGCAGGGTCCCTCTGGACCCCATGAGGGATGGCCACAAATCTCCTAGGAGGCAGCACCATGGTGCAGGGACAACTGGATATCAAAAGAATGAAGCTAAACTCCTATCTTACATCATGTATAAAAATTAACTGAAAATGGATTAACCACCTAAATATAAGAGCTAAAGCTATAAAAACTCTTAGAGGAAAACAGAGGTAAATCTTCTCACAGCCTTGGATGTGAGCATGGATGTCTGGATATGACACCAAAAGCACAAGCAACAACAACAAAAAATAAATTAAATGTCATCAAATTAAAAACATTTTTGCATTAAAGAACACTATCAATAAAGTGAAAAGACAATAGACAGACTGGGAGAAAATATTTTCAAATCATATACTTGATAAGGTTCTAACATCCAGAATACATAAAGAACTTATAACTTGACAACAAAAAACAAATAAACCAATGAAAAAATGGGCAAAGGACTTGAATAGACAGTTCCCCTAAAACGAGATACAGATGGCCAATAAGGCTGTGAAAAACGCTCAGCATCCTTAGTCATCTGTGTGCCACTAAAAGCAGATCAAACCCATGGCATACCACCTCCTACCCAGCAGTATGGCTATGATTTCAAGAAGAAGAATTAAAAATAGGAAAATACCAAGTGCTGGCAAGAACGTGGAGAAATTATAACCCCGTCACATGGCTGCTACAAATGTAAAATGGATGGTTTCTATGGAAGTGGTATGGTGGTTTCTCAAAAGGTTAAAGATAGGATTACCACATGCCCCAGCAATTCCACTTTTACATATATACTCAAAACAACTAAGAGCAGGTCAAATAAGTTCCTTTACACATACGTTCACAGCAGCATTAGTCACAATAACCAAAAGATGAAAACAACCTAAATGTCCATCAACAGAGAAATGAATGAACAAATATGGTATATCCATAAATGGAGTATTATACAACCTTAAAGAGGACTAGAGGGCTGACACATGCTACAAGGATGAACCTCAAAAAAAATTATGCTGAGTGAAAGAAGCCAAACATAAAAGACCACATACTGTATGATCCCAACTATATGAAATGCCCATATTACACTGAAGGCTGACTGTTTGTTCTGGGGGCAGGAGGAAAAGGCAAAAGGGCAGTGGCTGTTTTGTGGGCATGGGGTCTCCTTTAGAATGAAATATTTTTGAACTAGATAGAGGAGATGGTTGCACAACACTCTCAAATGTTCTGAAACATTCCCTTGAAATGGTTGATTTGATGTTATATGAATTTTATTTCAATAAAAACTAAAAAGAACCTGGCCTCTGAGAGTGACGACATCCTGTCATCACCACCACAAACCTTGTCACTGTTAATGCTGGCTGACTGCTCACTCCCTAACAGGCAGCAGCAAGAGCCCCAGAGGCATTATTTTGGAACAACCCTGCAATAATGGGGATGATTATTACTAGCTCTGTTGTACAATGAGGAAACTGAGGCACAAGAGGTTAGATGTCTGCCTAGACCCAAAGGTCTCCTCACTGTTCAATGGGACAATCCTCTTTTCATCCCAGGCACTGGCCCAGCACTCAACAGACAAGACCCACTGCAGGCTACCAAGGCCCTGGGGTCCCAGACAGGACACTCCCTGTGTAGCTGCCACAATACCGCAGTTCTGGGAACAGACCCTGCAGCCTAGAAAGACCTTGGCACATATTTTTGAAAACATTAAGTTCACTCTTCATCTCAAAATATAACTCAAATAAAGTTCCAGCAGCCTGAAGAGCTGATTGTGAAGCAGGATGTGAGGACATGTTTGCTCTCATGATATAAGTAACTTTCTAAACAAATATACAAAAAATGGGAGAGGAAATCAGAACACTGATGGACTGAAAGTGCTCCAAATCACAAAAGCAAATTTTCAAGGACAAAATATGAAAACATTCACAACAAATACGACCAAGTGTTCCTACCCTTCCTCTAGGAACTAAGGGCCTCTCCCCACAGAGATCAGTGCAGAGCCAGAACAGAATGGGCACTGGGCTACTGTGGGAAACAGACAGCCCTCACCAACCCATGAAAGGCACACTACAATCACACCCCATCGTTTTTACCTAACAAATTGATCACAACCAAAAACGTCACACTGGTGACACCCCATGTTGGTGAAGGCACAGTGAAGAGAGCAACAGCTGACAGATTACTGCTGGTCTGTCTCTACAGCACCAACCTGGGCTACCAGCCTCAGTTTGTTCATCCGTCAAGTGGCCTCATGACACGAGTGATCACACTGGGGTGGAGGTGGCTGAGGCCAAGCGCCGCACAGCTGTGCACGCAGTCAGCTCCCACAGTACACACCCACCTGGAATCACAGTTAGGAGCATCTGGGTCCAGAAATTGGACCCAGAATCCACATCCCAAGTCCACACCCCCTGTACACACCCCACGTCCACACTCTATGCCCACATCTAGAGTTCACACCCCGCATCCACCTGTGCCCACATCCTGAGTCCACATTCCAGGCCCACACCCTGAGTCCATACCCCGCTTCCACATCCTAGGTCCACAACCCAAGACCACACCCTGGGCCTACATCCCCTGTCTACACCCCATATCCACACTCCCTGTCCATACCCCACCTCCACATCCCAGGTCCATACCTCAGGTCTACACCCTACATCTACACCCTGGATCCACATCTTGAGTTCACACCTGGTGGTGACTCCAGGCTGTCTTTTCCCTGGCAGTTCCTACAGCAGACAGACACTCAGGATAGCCCATTTCCCTGATAGGTCTGCTTCCATCCCAACAGAGACCATGCATACCCATGGCTATGTATATACCGTTTGCCCCACCACAGCAGCCCTGGGGACTTACAAGGAGAACAGCAGACTCTATCACTAGGCTTCTACATGCCACCCCCACCCAAAGGCTGTGTGGGGATTGAGTTCCAAGTCAATCGAAAGGAAGGATATCAACACACCTTAAAATATAAACCCCCAGTGGGCAGTCCTCAGACCTGATTACCAGAACAGGCTCCTTAAGCACTGCTGTTGGTTGCCCATGTTCCTGAAGTCCCACTGTGCTCTAGAAGGTAAAGGAGAGCAGCTCACATGACAGGTGGGAAGCTGAGGCCCAGGGGTCATAACTGTATGCACACCAACCCCCCTACCTCCTGGGGCTCCCTCTCCATGTCATCACCCACTGAGAGTGATGGGAGCCCAGGACTGAGAGGGAAAGTAAAAGGCAGGGATGATAGGTCCCTTTTTTTGCCCCAAACACCTTGGAACCACCGCCTCTCATGTGAAAGAGACACCCAAGGCCTGGGCCATAGTCAGAGGCTGAGGCTGCAGCCAGAGCAGGCCATTCAGTGAAATCACTCATTTATTTTATTATCCCAAAGTGAAGGTCTCTTGAGTGACCCTTAAGAAACTATTTATGAAATTACCCCAAAATCTGAGTGGACAACAACACTTACAGAAAATTCAAAAGCATTTCCCCTGCACTAAAGCCAGGAGCAGATACTGCCCATTCAGAGGAGACTGTCCCCCTGGCCCACACCCACAGTGTATGTGACCAAGGCTGTACACATTCACTAACACAGCGGTCAATTGCTGAAAGAGCATCAGTTTGAAGAAAATCCCAGACATGTACATGCCTGAGGGTGGATGTCCACACCACACCCTTTGCAGGAACCCTGGTAAGGGCCACCTGAGCCCAAGCAGCTGGATCTCACTGATTTGCAGTCTCCTCCCCAGATGGATGTGAGGGCCCAGCATACACAGCCCGGCCTGCTCATACTCCTATGTCTGCAGCAGGGTGGCCATGGCCTTGCCTGCTCCTGCCCCAGGTGGTGCATGTGTCGAGACTGTGTGGACAAAGGCTCAGTGACAAGCTGGGTGTGCCAAGGACAGGGAAGGATGGTCCTTGCAGCATCAGGTCCCAGACTAAGGGAATTCTGGAAGGAAGGTGGGCACGACCCTTGTGGGAAGCAGGCATTAGAGTCCACCCCATGCTCTAGGCTCAAGCAGGGGTTACAACTTACCTGCATACAGACGATAAGGGGCGCCAGCTGGCTGAGAGCCATGCCCTGGACACAGCCAGGCCCTGCTACATCTGTGTCCCTACAATCACCGCATCTGCACAATGCAGTCCAGATGGGCCCACACAAAGTGTGGCCTAGGTGGCTATGCGAAGCTGAGGGCTAGGGTCCAGGTGAGCACAACTGTGGTGACATGGAGGGAGGAAGAGGATGTGGAGAAAAAAGGGGGAAATGGGACAACAGAGGAGCAGGGGCACAGAGCCCAGAAAGTTAAGTCAGGGCAGCAAAGAGAAGACCAGGAGCTGGAAGGTGTGCTGGGGGGACACAAGAGAGGACAGGAGTGGACAAAAGCCATCCAGACAAAACAGAACAACTACTACTTTAACGGCTCTGACACTTTGGCAAAGAGACACAGCCGGATAACGGCGGTAGTCCCATTGGCTGCAGACCTTCCTGAATTACAGGAGTTTCAGGACCAAATCCAGGCTGCCCAGCCCCAGCGTCCCTGGTGGAAGGCTGTGGCCACTCTGGGTGGTGGGCAGCAGAAGTGGACATAGGTCATGGGGGACACCTAAGACATGTCCTTGGGACTCTCCTGACCCTGCCCTCCCTTCCTACTGACAAGAACCCAGGTCACTATTACCCATGGCCACATGGTCACAGAAGGCAGACTTAAATGAACAAGAGATGTTTCCATCAACATGTGAGCCTCCCAGAGACCCAGGGTTGGCACTGTCTCTGTGACAGCTGAGGAAGAGTCTGGGAAATGAACCAGGGACGGACCTGTCCTCATACAGTGAAGAGGAAGTGGACATTACCAGCTGGCCCAATGACACATGTGGGGCCAATACACCACAGCCCAAGTAGAGGCAAGACACCCAAAGTACATCACAGGCACAGGGGATAAGGCCCCACACACTATGCCTGAGGCAATGGCTGGGACCTGTGGCTCTGAGTGTGTGGCCACTAAATGGCTGAGATACTAAGAGAAGCAATCAAGCAAGGGTCTGGTCAGCACGTACATGCCACAGGACACAATGCAGAGTGCTCTATGTGCCAGGATCCTGCTAAACTAATGCTAGAATAATAACAATGCAGTAGATCTTTACATACTGACCTGAAAAGAATTCAATAATACATCATGAGGTTAAATTGTACAGTACAATTCCTTTTCTTTTTTTTATTGAATTTATTGGGGTGAAACAGGTTAACAAAATTAAACAGGTTTCAGTTGCACAATTCTATAATACAACATCTGCACACTGTATTGTGTGTTCACCAACCCAAGTCAGGTTTGAAGGAAAACCCAAAACAAAGATGTGGGGGTGTGTCATGTGTGCATAAGTGTGTACATGCATGTGTGCATGTGCCTGTGTGTTCCTGTAAGTGAGCTCACTCAGTGAACCCTGCTGAGGGGGCCAGGTAGTGAGAACTGGGGAGGGAGGAGCCTGCATTTTCAGGAGCACAGAGTCTGTGAGGCCTGAGATGGGTTTGATCTCAGCTAACCGATGACCCTGGAACCTGGCACTGATTCAACCACAAACAAGGTTAAAGCTAGCTTAGTGCCCAGAGGCCAGGAAGTACAAGAAAGGTAACAGAATTTTCAGAGGTGCAGGTGGGTGGGGTATTGGAATGAGCTGCCCCCCACACACACACAAAAAAAAAGGCCAAGAAAAAAAGAAACTGAAGGGGTGGGAAAGTGCAGAATTCAGATGCTCGCAAGGCCACAAAAGTGCATCAGTATTGTCCAAGCAGCCTGTCTGCCCTGGGGAAGGCCTATTCCTGGTGCACAGCCTGGGTCTGCCCCTCTGAGCTGCTGTGTTTGTGAGACCCTCCTGGCACCGAAGAACCAGGGCAGGGCTAGAAAGGAAATGGCTACTCACAGGAATCCCTGCTCAGCCCTTCTGCAGGAAGACATGAAGGAATGTCAAGTCAGGCGCTCCCCCAGGGCATAGGCGTTCACAGGTCCAGCCTGGTCACCCCACACCCACTGCTTAGCATTTGCAAATCAAGGCTGGAATTATGTCCTGATTCCTCAATTAGATTACATCATAGTTTTTTTTCTAATATTGTTGTTTGTCAAGGGTGTTGACTTAATGTAAATCACAACTTTTATAACAATGTCCTAAAATTTCTTTTAACTTATAGGAGGAACCTCAAAAAGAGAAAGTTGCCCCTTTCAATGCCAGAGAGGACAGGCAGAGCTTCCCTGCATGGGGCTGGCCCTGCAGCCACAGTGGGAGGCACCCAGGAGCTCAGTGGCAGCATACTGATTTGTCAGTGATGGTCGTGATACAGATGGGGCTGCATGGACCAGGTGCTCATCCTGCCCACAGAGGGAATAATGTGGGCAGGAGCCTCCTGAAATAGTCATGTGTGCCAAGGGCTTTAAAAGGTTGTTATCCTACAGGTCAATAATTCCACATCTATAAACCTGTTCCAAGGCAAAAAGTAGAAATGCATACAAAGTGGGCCATCCCAAGATTACTTAAAATAGCAAAAATTAGGAGCAACAAACCCCTCCAGCCAGGAAGTCAGATGCCTAGGTTATGCTGTGCTCACATGGTAAAATATTATGCAGCCTTAAAGCTCAAGTTGTATACATTTTTGAGTTGAGATGTTTAAGATCTATAGACATTAAATTACAGCCCTGGACTAGAGAGACATGCAGAGGGCTTTGTGCTGGTGCCAGACAATGACATGCTCATTTTCGCTTTATGCTTTTCTGTCACTGAAAAGGGTGTGTATTCCCTTTGTACTGTGCAACAAAAATTGTGCTTTAGTTTGAAGGTTGGAACAGCCCCCAAGTGCCCCTTCCCAGTTCACTTCCTTCAGTCTTTCCTGGGTCCTGGCACCCTGTGAAGAAGCCTTCTGAGCTGGACCTCTGACGCAGCCAGGCCCTCAGGGGACAAGTCACAAAAATGAGCTGGAAAAGGAAAAAAGGAAACAGCCAGGAGAACCTGGCAGACCTGGGATCATGTGTGCAGGGATGTTGGGGTGCCTGCCACAGCCCAGGAACAGCAGGTGACACTGCCCACAGAGGAGGGGATCACACTCTGTCCTGGAGGGTGGCCAGCCTGGGAACTCAGTGCATCAGGGTCACATACCATTTGGCTTCCACCTGGCCCTCATGGGAACCTGGCCACAGAGAGATGTCAGGGCTTTGGGGGCCCAGATGAAGTCTGTCTGCTGAGTCCAAAATGCAGACCCATGGGAAGAAACAGTGTGATTATCATCAGAAGCCACTAGGTTTTGTGGTAACTGATATAGCCATAGGAAACCAGGACTATGGGGAAGGACTTGATGCTCAGAAGTGAAAACAGGCTCTGAAATGCAAAGGACGAACGTCCTCCTGTCCCCCTGCTGGTGGGACAGGTAAGCTCAACACAGGTTGTATGTATAATTCCCAGCACCATATCTGGCACACAGCAGGAGCTTTCGAAGACAGTTTACTGCTTATCATATCTATCACCACCATCACCATCATATCTTCATCATCATCATCATCACCACCACCATTTCATCATCACCATCACCACATCATTATCACCACCACTATCATCACCATCACTTTCATCAACACCCATCACCATCATCATCACCATCCTTCTCCTCTTCACCATCATCATCATCCCATCATCACCCCTATCACCTTCATCAACATCACCATCGTCATCATCATCTTATCATCACAATCACCATCATCCCAACACCATCATCATCATCACTTTCAGGATCCTACTGGGCTGATGAACCATGACACATGCTATCATTTCTGGCAGCAAGTGGCTGGAAAGAACAAAACTCCAGATGGAGCCACAGAATCTGCATGGAAGAATGTCAACATCCATTCATTCCCTCTTCCCAAATGTGCCATGCTCATTTTTCTAGGCCTCCAAGGTGAGTGGACCCCAGCCCAGGAACTTCCCATCTCCCAGGAGATAATGGAGGAGCTCGGAGCCTCTGATCAGCTCAGCCCAGTCCCCACCTCACCCAAAGTTCGTTCCTCGATGGCCATGATACCTCTTTTGTGTTTATCTATAATTCCCTTCAGCACGATAGGGCATCCAGAAGAAATGAAAGCCATAGGGGAACAGAAGCTGGTCGGGAGTGGAAGCCATGGGCAGGCTGGCTAGAAAGGAGCCCACACCATCCTCCAGGTCATCCCTGAGAATGCTGCTCATGGACATATGGAGGAAGCCCAGTTGTAGGCTGAGGATAGCAGGGCCCAGAGAGTCTATGCTTCTTCAACTTCTTATTTTATCACAATTCATAAGAGAAACATGCATCCGTACCTACAACAGAAGCACACATTCATGGACGTACCCTTGTTGGGCACAAAGAGTTTGCTCTTCTGTTTTAGTTCAATGGTTTAAGCAAGGTAGATCATGACTCTAAACTGATGTCACTCATTCTAGTACAAGGAAGTGGAGGGCTAGGTTCCTGATATCTATGTGCCTCTCCCACCAAATGCCTTGGGACAGGTGACTCACAACCCTAGTCTCAGTCCTTCAGCTGGAAAGGGGCACCAAAATTAGTGTGAGGGACAGCATGAGGATTAACTCGACAAGAGAGGGGCAGGTGGGGGAAGCTAGCACGGGTACAAGGGAAGAGCCCCGAGTCAGGCACAGTGCAGCCCTGAGGCATCTACAAGTGGGAGTCATTGGGCATAGACAGGACCCAGGTCTCCCCCGGCACAGAGGAGGGATTTGGGCAAAGGTAGGCTGAATGATAGTTCTCTGCCTGCTCAATGTCACTGTCACCTGAAAGGATGTCCTCACCCAATTCCTATCTTAAAAATTTTAAATTAACAGAAATGTTGACAGATTAGTACAATGGATACCTGTGTTCCCTTCACTCACATTCTCCAGTGGTTGGCAATTTGCTTCATTTGCTTTATATCTCTGCACCACCCCTAATTTATCAGACTGAAGTCCCCCCAAAACAGAGCCATGTGCATGATAACCACAGCATCAAAGTAAACCCCAAAGATGTATCCTAATATAGGTGTCTACACGTTCACATTTCCCCAGTTTTTCCCATATTCTCTACTGCTGTTAAGAACCCAAGGTCATGTGTGGCACTGCTGCCGGGGCTCTGGATTCCTTAAACAGGACAAGCTTTTTGTTTTTGGCAGTGTTGCCTTTTTGTGGGCTCCTGGCTCCTAGAGACCTCCTTGACATTCTGGACTGCCTGGCATTCATGCACAACCTCACTTGGGTTGTGTTTCTGGTGTGGGTGTCCCGTCAGTGGTGTTAGTGTGGATCATAGACACAGAGCAGCCTGTGCCCCGCAGGCACGAAGACTGCAGTCTCTTGGCCAAGGCAAGCCCACTGTCAGGTGATGAAGAAGGGACTCCGTGAAGGGTCACTCTGCTGTCCCTGAAACCTTTGACCTATGGCCTTAGCATCCAGAGATGTTTCAGCAAGAATCGGTTACTGCCCTTGGACATTTCTATTCAGCAATATGTCCTGGCAATTATACTGTCTTAGAAATTGGTCAAGATTGAAGCAGAGAGCTTCTGGAAAGTTTTGAGTCAGGCTTGTTTCTAAACACAAGCTGGGACTAGGAGCTGTTGCAGCAGGACCTGTTTTATGGCCCCTCAGAAGCTGGGTGGGGCTAGGGCTGTGTCCCTGTCAGCCCTTGAAATGTTGAATCCTTCTTAGGGGGACACAGAAGCTCTTCCAGAAAAGTAGCCCATACGTAGAGCACAAGTCCAAGACTCGCTTCTCGTTAGCATCCTTGGCCCTTGGCTACAATCTGTGCTGAGGTGCCAGCTTTGCCTCGCTATCTAGGAATTCACTACTCAGCTGCATTTCTAGACTATTATTTGCTAAAGGTAAACCTAAGCATGACTGGTAGAAACCACAGACTAAGCCGAGCCCCCTGTTGGTGGGACAGAAGTCACTCATCTTTGGAGCCCATTCCTCAGCTCTAAAGGAACGGTTCTCCCTGGCTTGCCTCCAAAGTCCTGGAGGTACTATAGCTCCTTGACCTAGAAACCTAAGGGCTGCCCCATCCCAGAAAAATCATGGAAGTCCTTGACTTCCTATTGGCGCACTCACTGCAGTGGAGAACACAACAGAGCAGATGTCCCACCTGTGAGCAAACAAGAATAGGAGGGGCCAGCGTGGGGACAGCACCCCAAGGGGTCTGAGTTGCTCATGTGGACTAAGTTGAAACAGTACATTCCTAAGGGCTGCCCTCTTAAAATCTTACTCCTAAAGCATGTAAAAGTACAAAACCCCATGTGCATGTTTAGCTTAGATAGGTGTTTGTTATAGAGAAGTAAGAAAGTGCACAGGCTGGTGGTTCTCATTAACCAAGGCTGTGTCAGGGTTGACTGTGGGCCCTGAGAGAGACCTGGTCCTTCCTTCCTGCACCCTTGAAGACACAGCCCAGAGGGACAACACCCAGCACCCCTGCCAGAGTGCTCTGTTGCTAGTTTCACACACACACAAGAATCCAAACAATGAACAGTAGCACCAGAAGGAAAAAAACCAAATGCCTAAATCAATGACTGTGTTGGTAGGGTCTTATATGCCTCTGCGAGACCTTGTCTCCCTGTGAAAGATATAATAAACAGTAGGAAGACTTTTTTGTAGGAGTAAACATAATGAAACTGCCAGACCACAATTTAAATCATAACTTTCAATAAACAGCTTACAGAAAAGGGCAGACAAGAGGTACGACACCACTTGTAAGATGTTCTACCTACCAGTTAGCACAGAACACTCAAGTGTCTGCAGACACTGCAGACACAAAAGCATTCCCACACGGCCCTTAGGGTGCGAGCTGCTGATTTTGAGAACACATGCTCCTTCATCTGCGGCCTCTTCCAAGAATGCACAGGTAGGTACACTGGCAGAGATGTGCACAGGGCATTTACTGCAGTAGCAACCAGGAGTCCATCCATGGGAGACTTGGTAAATGTATGGAATTCCAAGAAAAAATGCAAGCCCCACACTTACTGATCTGGAATAATCTCCAGGATGTTCTATTTAGCACAGAACATACACTGCAGAAGAGTGTAAAGCGCATGCTCCTTTTTGGGGGGTACTGAAGGAAATGTATATATACATGCTCCTCTGTGAACAAAATGTTCTGCAAAGACTCAGACACCTGAACACATGGCCACTTCTGGAGAAGTCTGGTGGTCAGAGGAAAAGGAACAAACCTGTCACTGCAGACAAATTTTTGACCACTAATTTTTTTTCCTATGTGTACATATTGTAATCCACCTTCAAAATTTTTTAAAAACAAGTATAATCCTAATAAACTGATTCAAGCCAGAGCTAGTTGCATTTTAAAAGTATACACAGAGTTTTAAGAAAATGCTCTTCTGACTCTCAAAAATAAATCTGTATAGAGTGCAGGTCAAAAGCAAGCATTTAAGGTAAGCACTCGGAACTTTAAGATAGTGCCTTAACTGGGCAAGAATTTAAGGCTCTCGCAGCATCAAGAACGAAAGGACTCTGAGCAAAACCCCATCCTGCCCAGCCCTCTCATTTGTGGGAGGAGGATACTAGCACCAAGAGTAGACCATAAGGCCTGCCTACCATACTTTCACTCCTTCAGTAAGTGCTGTTCCACGCTGTTGATGTTCCACAGCAGGAAGTGAGGAGCCCGATACTCAGGGAGGGCTTTCCCTAACACCACTCTAAGGAAACATGGAGATAAAGATGAGAACAGCTCCAGAAGTCACAGGTCTCCACAAAGCCAGGCCCTCAGAGACCCACCATGTTTCCACACAGTGGAGGTAAGGGGGTCATCTAGAACAACCCACCAAATGTACTGTCTGTGTGAAGGGGATGCAGTGCTTGGCCAATAGCAAGGGAGTAGGCAGGTGTGAGGGGACGGAGGTGCAGGCCCTGCCCTGCTTAGCAAGGAATGGGAGACAGGAGATGGAAGCCGAGGTATACACAGGCCCAAGGGGTGCACACAGCAGACATACACTGAGCATTGTCAGATCTCATTTTTCAAGAAAACCTAGAAATGCACATCTTTAGGTGAACTCTCCTGATTTTAATATATTGCAGCTAGTGAAACTGTTTTTGAAAACCCTGTATGAACCAACATCATGATCCCAGCAGATGCCTGTGGCCTAGTGTGGCCAGCCAGTGGGCAGTTTGCAACCTCTGCCCCTGCCCACAGTCAGCTTGTCCCCCCTTGTCTGGGAAGCTGAACCCACCCAAGGCTCTCCTCCACAGCCTGGCACCAGGGTGAAGGGATATCCCAGCAGCCTATGAGGCCATCTGGTTTTCCCTTCATGCCAGGCCTCAGTGGGGATGTCTGGGGCAGCAGCCCCTCCTCCCTTGCCAACACAGGGTCTGTAAACATCCTGACTGAGAAGCAGTCCAGTGGCCAAGGGACCACACCTTTGCTAAGAGACTCCACGACTGGGGAT
Organism: Tonatia bakeri; assembly: GCA_004024845.1. NCBI lineage: Eukaryota > Metazoa > Chordata > Mammalia > Chiroptera > Phyllostomidae > Tonatia > Tonatia bakeri. Next base: position 79,505 of record PVIA01005593.1, read on the forward strand.
GCTCTGGGATATCCACCTGCAGAACCAATAGGACAGCTGGCATGCAGTCACAGGATAAGATGCCAGGCTCCCTTGGAGAGAGTCCTGGTCCTATCCAGGCCTGCAGCAGCATCAGGATGTCTGGGGAGGAGGAAGCTAGCCTGGGTACTGCCCCTTTGGACCTCTCTCAGCCTCCTTGTCCATAAACTATAGCAAGAAAACCTTTCCTGTAGCCTCCCTGAGCCAAGAGAGACTAAAAATTTCAAAAAACAAAGCATCCATCAATAGGAGAACTAGTAGGTCAGTATCCACCTAATAGACCATCATGCAGCCAAAAGTTGTACTGATGGGGACATGTTCATGCCATGATATGGGAAACAGCACACGGAGTCGTCCCAACATCCACACAGAAAAGAGAAGCAAACATGTACAGAGATTACAAGTGAGCATCTCTGGATGGTGGCATATAAGGGGGATAGTTGTCTTGCCTTTAAAATAGTTTTTGCAACAAACACATAAGCATACTAAAAGACAAAATAATATGGTCTGAAGAGACAGAGAAAGCATGAGCTATGCTGTCTCAGACATGGCAAGGACAACAGAATTTTCATACTAGGAATTAAAATAACTATGATCAGTGAATGGCAAAATGGCAGCCGCGTAGGTAGAAGTTACACTTGCTCCTCCCAGAACCATATCAGAGTAGCAGCTAAAGTACGGAACAATCAACCTAAATAACCATCTGAAGACTAGCTGAACAGAAGTCTTATACTAAGGATTTACAATGGAACTCACACTGAGAGAAGAAGTAGGCAGGGCAGAGACTTGAAAGGGTCTAGCCCTACCCACACAAACAATGGGTGAGAATCCATAGGGATATCTTGCTACAAAGACTTGCCCCAGAGTAGTGAGGGGCCTCAGCCCCACACCAGGCTCCCTAGCCCAGAGTACTAGAGCCAGGAAGGGAAGCCCACACAAATATCTGGCTGTAAAAATCAGCAGAGATCTCACCACCCTGGTGAGAAGGGGGCAGCACTCTTGAAGGGCCAGCACACAGAATCTCAGTTGCAGCACTCACCTTGGGCTCTAGCAGAGGGACAGCAGTTTGGAGTGCACCAGAGTCATAAAAGGAGGAATTGAGTGGTGCGGCTGTGGGGAGAGGGCTAGAGTAATAGCAGCAAGCATCTCTGTGTTGGGTTTCTCTCCCACACTCCCCACAGATTTCATCTTTCCTAAATCAAGCATTCCCCTCCATACTGAATCAGCCTGGGAAGTAGCACTAACTCCTCCCTGCCGACTCCTAGAGGCCACACATTGTTCAAACCCATTCTTGTGGAGAGGTCTCTGGCAGACTGCAGTCTGCACCCACAGTGCAAAGCTCATTTAGGAGCTCTCAAGGAGGTTCAGGCAGACCTGAACATGGCCAGAATTGCACAGGAAGAGACTGAGTTGTAGATCAGGAAAGGGGGGCCACATTCCCCACCCCACTCTTTGCACCTGATCAGTGTCCCTGAAATGGTGTGGAGCCCTCCATCCACATGGCCAAATCTTGGTCTGTTTTAGCCTGGAAAACTTTGCTAGCCTCATTCTGACTACTCCCTGAGACCCCACCCCACCACAAGGTCCATGGATCCCTGGTGGGTGGCTACTAGCCTTGGTGTATCCTAAGACTTCTGCTGAGTGGCCTTAGACCCAGCACTGGCAGAGTTTGAATTTGTATCAGCTGGGTGAACACCACTTTCCCCTACCTGGTAACTCACTGAGAAACTCTCTCATACTACTTGCTATACTGCCAAAACCTCTTCCACCATCCGAGCCTAACAGGCAGCTGGCAGGCAGAAGTGAATCTTCAGATGCCTTGGGCCTTTTGCTAACCTGCCCCAGGCTCAGAGCTGGTAGGCACCTTGGCCCCTCCCACCTGCACCAAGGCCCAGCAAAGGCAGCCACAAACTGCAGATCACTTGGTAGCTCCAGACAAATAGCCTAAGGCTGACTGGAGTGCCTTGCAAGAATTCCCAGAACCAACACACCCAGTTGGTGGGCTTCAAACCAATCAGAGCATGACCCAGTTAGCTCCATGAGTGGCCCATCCAAAGGGAGATCCCAAAAGCCATCAGACCCTGCTAGGTCAAATTCCACTTTGTAGGGTCAGCCCTCACACAACAGCCTAGACAATACGATAAGGGTCAATCCCAATAATCAGCCAGCCAGAAAGCCAGCAAGTGAAAGACAGTTACCTACAAGGGAACTCCCATAAGACTATCAGCTTACTTCTTAACACAAACATTTCAGGCTAGAAAGGACTGGCATGAAATATTCAAAGTGATAAAAAACAAGGAACTACAACCAAGGCACAGCTACCCAGCAATGCTGTCACTTAAAATTGAAGAAGAAATAAAGAGCTTCACAGATGAGAAAAAGTGAAAGGAGTTCATTACCAACAAACTAGTATTATAAGAAATGTTAAAGGGGCTTTTATAAGACAGAGGGAAAAAAGGAACATAATTATAAAGAATAAAGTGAAAATAACTACATAGCTACCAATAATTGCTTTAAATGTAAGTGGATTAAATGTTCCAATCAAAAGACAAAGGTAGCTGAATGGATAAGAAAACAAGACCCACATATCTTGAGTTGCTGTCCACCAGAGACCCACCTCAGAACAAAGGCACATACAGACTAAAAGTAAAAAGATGGGAAAGATATTTCATGCAAATGAAAAAATTTAAAAAGCAGGGGTAAAAATACTTGTATCAGACAAAACAGACTTTAAAACAAAGGCTGTAGTAAGATACAAAGAAGGACAATTACATAATGACAAAGAGAGCCATCTGGTAAGAGGAAGTAAACCTTATAAACATTTATACACCCAACACAGGAGCACCTAAATATATAAAGCAAATACTGATGGACATAAAGGGAGAGATTGACAGAAATACAGTCATAGTTGGGCACTTTAACACACCCCATTGATATCAATGGATAGATCTTCCAGAAAAATATATCAACGAGGAACCAGTGGCCTTAAATGACACATTAGACCAGATAGATTTAACTGATATTTTCAAAGCATTATATCCTAAAATACATTTTTCTCAAGTGCACATGGAACATTTTCCAGGATAGATCACTTTTAGGCTATTAAAAAAGCCTCAATAAACTTAAGAAGATTGAAATCACTTCAAGCCAGCTGATATCAAACTATAGTAATCAGACCAGGATGGTACTGGCATAAAAACAGACATATAGATAAATGAAACAGAAGACAAAGCCCAGAAATAAACCCACACTTTTATGGTCAATTAATCAATGACAAAGGAAGAAAGAACATATAATGAGGTAAAAACAGTCTAGTCAATATATGGCATTGGGGAAACTGGAACGCAATATTTTTTCTGACACATTTCCTTGGGCAAGCGAAAAGAAAAACAAATGGGACTACATTAAACTAAAGAGTTTTTGTGCAGCAAGAGAAATCATTAACAGCTCTGGCTGGTGTGGCTCAGCAGATTGAGTGCCAGCCTGTGAACCAAAGGGTCGTCAGTTCAATCTCCAGTCTGGGACACATGCCTGGGTTGGGGGCAAGGTCCCCAGGAGGGGGTGTGACAGAGGCAACCACACATTGATGTTTCTCTCCCTCTGTTACTCTCTCCCTTCCACTCTCTCTAAAGATAAATAAATAAAATCTTCAGAAAAATGATTAACAAAATGAAAAGACAAGAAGGGGAGAACATATACACCAATGGGTGTATACATCTCATAAGAATTAATATCCAAAATTGATAAAGAACACATACAACTCAAGACCCCCCAAAAAACCCAATCCAATTAAAAAATGGGCAGACAACCTAAACAGACACTTCTTCAAAGAGGACATACAAAAGGCCAATAGATACATAAAAGTTGCTCAACATCACTAATCATCAGAGAAACGCGAACCAAAACCATAGTGAGATTCCACACCACCTCATACCTGTCAGGAAAGAAATCACCAATTAATCAACAGACAGTATGTGTTGGCAAGGATATAGAGAAAAGGGAACCCTAGTGTACTGCTGATAGCAATGGACACTGGTGCAACTACTAAGAAAAACAGTGTGGAGGTGCCTCAAAAAATTCAAAATGGAACTGCCTTATGGCCCAACAATTCCATTTCTGGTATACACTCAAAGAAACTCAAAACATTAATTTGAAAGAATATATATAACCCATGTTCATTGAAGCATTATTTATAATAGCCAAGATATGGAAGCAAACCAAGTATCCATCCATCAACAGACAAGTAGATAAAAAAAGTGGTGGTATATACACATATAAAATGGAGTGATACTCAACCATAAAAATGAAATCTTACCAGTTGCAAGAGCATGAATGAATTCAGAGGGCATTATGTTAAATAAAATAAGTCAGAGAGAGAAAGACAAATACCATATAATATCACTTATATGTGGTATCTAAACAACAAAATAAGCAAACAAACAAAATAGAAACAGACTTATAGATATAGAGAACAATCAGATGAAGGCCAGAGGGAAGGGGTGTTAGGGAACGGGCTAATAAATAGTTGATGGGATTAAAAAGTACTAAATGGTAGTTAACAAATAGGCATGGGAATGTAAGGTAAAACATAGGGAATATAATTAACAATATTGTAATAACTATCTATGGTGCCTGGGGGGCACCTGAATTATCAGAGGGTATACTTTATAACCTACCTGAATAGCTATCCACTGTGTTGTACACCTGAAATTAACACAAAAAAAGTGTTGAATAAAAACTTTAATCAAAAATAAACATAACAAAATAAAATAACTGATTAATGTGGTAAGGGCTTTAAAGGAAAACGTGGAAAACATGTGAGAAGAGATGGGCAATGTAAGCACATAGATGCTCTTATTCTTAAGAACAAAGGTCATAAATTTCAATCCACATAGAGAAAGACAGAACACTAGAGAAGGCATAAATTAAGGGGGGAATAGAGGAAATGCCAAAAATCATAAAACACTGTAACAGAAATAAGCCTTTGATGGCCTCATCATTAGATTGACCAAGGCCAAGGATAGGTCAATAGAAACTTCCAAAATTAAGAGCAAAGAGAATAAATAAAAAACAGAACAAAATAACCTAGAATTGTGGGACTTGTAAGTTATGGTGTAAGATATGTGTAATAGGAATACCAGAAGGAAAAGAGAAAAAGGAATAGAGAATATATTTTACACAATAAATACCTGAGAATTTTCCAAAACTAATGGTAGACACTAAATCATGGATCCAGAGACTCAGAGAACACCAAGCAGGATAAAAATAAACAATGACAATGACAAAAAAAACCTCTGCACCTAGGCATATCACATTCAAACAACAGAAAATCAAAGACAAAGAGAAAATCTTGAAAAAAAGCCAGAGTGGAAAATACCTTATCTATAGAAGAGCAAGGATAAGAATTAATTAGACTTCTCTTTAGAAACTAACAAAAAATGAAACATTTAAATGCTGCAAACCTTGAAATATTTATATCCTGCAAAATTATTATCTAAAAATGAAAGAGAAATGAACACTTCATCAGGCAAATGGAAACTGAGAAAACTTTTCACCAGTAAACCTGTCTTGCAGAAATGTTAAAAGAAAGACATTCTTTTAACATTCTCTGAATGTATTTCCTTCAGAGAGAAGGAAAACGACACAGGTCATAAATTACAATCCACTAAGAGAAAGAAAGAACACTAGAGAAGGCATAAATTAAGGGAACACAAAATCTTTTATTTTCTTATTCTGAAGTGATTTAACAGATAATAATTTGTTCAAACATAATAATAGCAACAATGTACTTGGTGATTATAGCTTATGGATAAGTGAAACAAATAATGTCAATGTCACAAGAGATGGGAGGGAGAAATTGGGAATACTCTGTGAGAAGGAACTTGTACTACCCATAAGAGGTATTGTGTATTTGAAAGTGGACTTGGCTTAGCCATAAATATATATATTGCAAACTCAAGGGCAACCATTAAAACAAAAGTTAAAAAAGAAGTATAGTAGATATATGAAAAGAAGAGAAAAATGAAATCATATAAAATGCTCAATTAATGCCAGAGAAGGCAGAAAAAAAGAGTGAAAGACAAAAACCAAAACAAGTAACAAGGGCAACAAATAGAAAACAGAAACAAATACTACAGCTATTAATGCAACATCATCATTAATTACTTTACAATTAATGGTCTAAATATACAAATTAAAAGACTAAAAGAGTGAAGGAAAAAATAATAAGCAATTCTACACATTGTCTATAGAAACCTATTTTAAACATAAACACATGTAGCTTGGACTTCTGCTCAAGATGGAGGCCATAGGTAAACACAGCTCACCTCCTTACACAATCACATCAAAATTACAACTAAATTACAGACCAAAGTCACTCAGAACCATCAGAAATCGAGTTGAATGGAAGTCTAACAACTACAAAATTAAGAAACCACATCCATCCAGAAGGGTAGGAGATGAAGGCACACAGATGAGGAGATGTGGAACAGGCAGGCTCCTTCACCCATGTGTGCTGGATAAAAATTCAGGAGGAATATCTTGGGAGTGAAGGGGTCCCAGCCCCACATCAGGCCCCCCAGCCCAGGGTTCCAGTGTCAGGAAGATAAACCCCCATAACTTCTGGCTGCAACAACCAGCAGGATTTGAGTCAGTGAAAAAAACTACTGGACGCCCTGGCAGTTCCACTTAAAGCACCTGCACAGAATTTACTCAGATGTACTCCTTCTGAGCTCCAGCACCACTGGAGTGGCAGCTTCAAAGGCACCAGTGGCATATGGGCAGGAACTGAAGTGTCTGGCATCAAGACAAAAAGCTGGGGACAGATTTCTCCCAGATAAAAAGGTGGGCAAAGGCTATTGTACCTTTTCTAAGCCCTCTCCCCACAGAGCCACAGAACAGGCAGGCAGGAGTCATATGTGAGACTCCATCAACCCTGCTAACACTGTTTGCCCTGCCCTGGCATTTACCTGAGGCTCTGCCACACCCAGCTTACAACCTGCCACCAGCCCTCCTACCTGTGGCTAAGCAGCTCCAGGCCCAACACTAACAGTGGCCAGCTTTGGATTACAGTTGGGCTCTCCCTGGGAATCTCCAAGCCCAGCACAAGTAGCAGCTGTCTGCAGATTGCTTTGTAGGTCACTCTGGGTGGCCCCAGGCAGAACACAGTTGGTGGCTGACCCTGACCTGCACCACCTGGGAAATCCTAGGGCCTGCACACCCAGTGGACAGCTACAGACCACAATGGAGCACCACCACCCTGCCCCTGCAAAGCTGATACTCCTCAAAGGACAAAGTTGGTGGTCAGTGGTCATAGCCAGTCCTTACAGCTGACTGGCCTGGGTAAATCCCTCCCATAGACCTGCCAACATCAATCAAGACTCAACTACAAGAGGAAAGTATACTCAGCCCACATGGAGGGCACACCTCAAGTACCCAGTTTGCTTGATATGGAAGGCCATGCCACCGGTCCTTCCAGGACAAACTACTAAGACAGGGCATCATAGGGACTCTACCTAATACACAGAAGCAAACACAGGGAGGTTGCTAAAATGAGGGGACAAAGAAATGAGGCCCAAATGAAAGAACAGATCAAAACTCCAGAAAAAGCCTTGGCTGGTGTGGCTCAATGGATTGAGCACCAGCCTGAGAACCAAAGGGTCTCAGATTCCATTCTTATTCAGGGCACATGCCTGAGCTGTGGGCCAGGTCCCTAGTTGGGGGCATCACGAGGCACCACACACTGATGTTTCTCTCTCTATCTCCCTCCTTCCACTCTCTCTAAAAATAAATAAATAAAATCTTAAAAAAAAAAAACTCTAGAAAAAGAACTAAACAAAATGGAGATGAGCAATCCATCAGTTGCAGAATTCAAAACATTGGTTATAAGGATGCTCACGGAACACAATAAGGATCTCAACAGCATAAAAAAGAGCCAGGCCAAAATTAAGGATATACTAATGGAAATTAACAATTTACAGGGAATGAACAGTAGAGGGGATGAAGCCAAGAATCAAATCCATGATGTGGAACATAAGGAAACAAAAAACAACCAAGCAGAACAAGAAGAAGAAAAGAATCCACAAAAATGAAGGTAGAGTAAGGAGCCACTGGGACAACTACAAGCATTCCAATGTTCACATCATAGGGGTACCTGAAGGAGAAGAGAAAGAGCAAGAAATTGGAAATCTATTTGAACAAACAATGAAAGAAGACTTCCTTGATTTGGTGAAGGAAATAGACATGCAAGTCCACGAAGCACAGAGTCCCAAACAAGATGGACACAAATAGGTCCACACCAAGACACATCTAAATAAAATAACAAAGGTTAAAGATAAAGAGAACATCTTAAAAGCAGCAAGAGAAAAGCAGTTATTTCCTTACAGGGGAGTTCCCATAAGGCTGTCAGCTTATTTCTCAAAAGAAACTTGGCAGGCTAGAAGGGATTGGCAAGAAATAATTCAAAGTCATGAAGAGCAGGGACCTACAGCCAAGATTCCTCTACCCAGCAAAGGTAACATTTAGAGTTAAGGGCAGGTAAAGAGCTTCACAGACATAAAAAACTACAGGAGTTCATCATCACCAAATCCATGATTAAAATGGAGATTTTTATATTCTCTATCAATAATTTACATACCAACAAACAAAAAAATCAGTAAAGACAGAGTTTAACTCAACAATACCATCAATGAACCTGACCTAACTGACATAATAGAGTACTTCATCCAACAAAAGTAGAATAAACATTCTTCTCAAGCTCACAAAGAACATTCACTGAAAGAGATCACATTCTGAGCAATAAATCACACATTAACAAATTTTAAAATGTAAAAATAATACAAAGGATATTCTCATATCACAATGGAATTACACCAGAAATCACAACAGAAGGATCTCAGGAAAACCCCAAAACACTTAGAGATTAAACAACTCACTTCTAAATAACACACAGACAAAGTTTGAGGAGAAACTTTGAAGTATTTCTAACTAAATAAAAATGAAACACAATTCAAGCAAATTTGTGGTATGCAGCCAAAGCAATGTTTAAGGGTAAAATTTATAGCATTGAATATACACATTACAAAAGAAGATCTAAAATCAGTAATCTCACCCTCCACCTGAGCAACCTAGAAAAAGACAGTAATTCTAAAGAATAGAAAGGAATGGTTCTGGGGATTTGTGATGCATCCTGTATCTCACGACAGGAGGCCTGAGTAAGGGATGCCACCAACCTAAGGACTCATGGCAGCCAAGCCCTGGGAAATCTGAGAAATGTGGGAAATGTTCAGCACACTGGGACATGCCTCCAACTATGTGGACATGACATGTGCACCTGAATGCTGTGGAGGAGAAGCAGGGCTGCAGTCCCTAGAGGACTGTGGGTAGACATGCCACTGAGCCTCATTTCCCCTGACCACAATACAGGTGGCTTTGCTGATCAATACCTCCTTTCACAGTCCCACACACCTCATCATGATACCAAATCCCTGAAGGCCTTTGGGGAACCATCCCAGAGGCTCCAGTGTCCCCGAAGAAGCAATGTTGTGGAACAGGTGTGTGCAAGCCATGCTTTGACAGACCTGGGTGAAAACTGTGGCCTCCTTCCCAGGGCTGTGAGAAGACAGGCCTTCCCCACCAAGTCTCAAATTTCCAAAGCACAAGATGATCTTCTCTGACAAAAAGTAGGACTAAACCCCCAAGTACATCATAATAGTGATTTAATAGAGGAAATAAAATCATTTTAAATAACTGTAGAAAAAGATTCAAAAGTATGTAATATACACTAGAAAAAATGATCAGATAAATCTGGACAACAAGATGTTCTAAAAATGAAAAATGCCATTAAAAACTAAAACTCCATTAATAGTTTAAGCAGCACATTCGCTACATTTGTGTAGTGCTTCCCTGAAGTTCAAAGAATTGATGAACTGGAGTCACCCAGAATGTAACAGAGAAAAAGATGAGAAAATGTGAAAGCGGAGTTAAAGACCATGAAGAGATGTAGAAGGTCTAACAGAAGTAAAAACAGCTCGAGGAGATGAGGAGAGAGGTGGCGCAGGGCAGTGCGGAGTTGAGGAAAGACCTGGCCTGGCTCCTGAGGCAGGGGCCAGGCAGGGTGGATGCCGAGTAGCTACAGGAGCACACCACCACCTCACTGCTACCTGCTCGGACCAGGTCGCTGTTCCCATTCCCCACAACACTTCTGCCAGCAGTGCCCCCATGTTTCTTGGGTGGGGCGGGGTGGGAGTGCTGCACCACACAGAGAGTCCTGGAACAACCCCTTCATTCTCCAGGCACAATGTGTGAGCCTGGCACACACCCTCCTGAGAACCGTTCTGGAGTGTCCATGAGGTGCTGGGATGATCTGTCTCCTTCATCCCCATCCCCAGGGCCATGGAGTGACCCCTAGCAACAGCGTGACTGCCAGGGGGCCAGTCCTCCTGTTAGCTCTCCGGTCAGCACACAATTACCCTCCCCACAAAATGTTGAGTAATGCAAAACACTAACTCTTTAACTATACAATCAGCTAATTTCTCCTCTTTTCTTTACCAAGTAAAGATGGGGATGGGAGGTGGAGGATTAAACCACCTTTGGTATGTTTTCCACTAGTCAGAGTCTGTCTATAAACTCAGCATTACTCTGTCGTGATATTCTTCTTTTCCTCTCTCAAGTCTGAGCTATTTTACAATTAATTTTTTTAATTTTAAAATGAACTATTTTACAAGGTGATGCTACTTACAACTTCCCCTCTGACAACAGAGAATCTCTTTCCCTGGGCTGTGTGTATATGGACAACCAAACCCAGGTAGGCTCTGCTTGGGGCCTAGCACTGGCCAGTATGCATGGTTTTGGCAAAGTTCTAGAAATACTTGAATGCAACTACACAGTTATTGCAAGAGAATTACTTTTCTGAGGTCACTCTTTATATTCTCTCATAAATCCCAGAACATACAAATTACTGTCCCTCAAATGCAGCAGATGAATGCTCACATCAGAAGGTGTGGCTCCCTACAGAGCCCAAGTTCCCAGCTGGTCAGGAGCTGGATACTGGCCCCCCTAAGTCTGTTGCCATCTTCTCTGAGGGCACACTCTGAGCTGTGGTGCAGAGGAATGAGATCCTGTGTACCCCAGTCAGCAGCTTCCTGCCACAGTGCTGGGCCTTATGGGCACAGAGTGGCCACTGGCCTGGGCCTCAATCTTCATGGCAACCTACAAGGTGGCCCTGTCATTTTCACTTTACAGGTAAGAAGGCAGAGGCTGAGACAGATGAAGGGCTTGCTTGAGCCTTGTGTGGGAGGTGGCCACGAGATTGTAGGAAGGCTGGGCAGCCTGACATTAACATAACAGTAGGTCTGGGCCGGCTGGGGCTCCCGGGTGGGACAGATTTCAGATTAAGAGAATCACACAGGTAAAGCTCTAGAAACTCTCCTCACAGTGCATCTGCTTTCCTTTCAGGAGAACATATGTGGCACCAGTGGCCTTGAGGATTCATGGGGGCCTCCACAAATTCTCCTTCAAATGCTGAACACAGGCTGCCACATACACTACACATATTACTCACACACATACCACATATACTGCACACCACCACATATACCACACACAACACAAACACATGCATGTGCACACACATGTATGACACACCATACACTATATACACATGCACATACGCATCTACATATCACACTTACATACAACACACATAATACAAACATACATATATATACACACACAAATACCATACACTAAACATAATACACAGATGTGCACATACCACATATACAACGCACACAATACAGGCACTCACATGCACATGGACCACACACAATGCATGGTTCTCCTCACAAAAAGCAGCAAAAAGTTGATGAACAAAAAGTTGATGCCTGAAAAATTGCATCAACTATTTAATTGATGAGGATATTTCATATTAAAATTTAACCTTAAGATTCAACTGCCATGTGCCTTTAAAGGAAATGGTTTTAGAGACATCTGAGCTCACTTTTACATGGTGGCACCTACTGCCATTAACGTTTGTGATTTTAAATCTTGAACAGCCCTGAATTTTGAAATGTAACCTAGTTTGGGATTCTGCAACTACAACTATACGGGATGCCTCAAATCCTCAAATCAAAGCTAAGATAAAGTTAACAAGCCTTAACTTCAGAACCTTTAAGCAAGCAATGCCACTTTTGAAACTAGGAGGTTTGCGGCCTTTTTTTTTTACTCAACTTCTTTTTTTTATTACAAAAGGTACATTTCTGTGTATATTTAAACAACAAAGGAAAAAGAGTATCTATATACCTAAAAAATTAATTTGATATTCCTAAATCTATTTTAAATCATTTTAGAATACTACATACAGAAGCTAGAATGCAGAGTTAAGAATGGAGTAAGGTGGAGAGAAGGGGATGATGAGGAAAAACACTTAGACAATAATTTGTCTGTTGTGGGTAAAGCAACAGGAATCCTGGGAGATACAAGAAATCAATAACAACTTTGCTCATAACTGATCTTAGAGGCACACGACTTCCCAACAGCCAGATTCCCCACTGAGAAGCACTGGGACCCTGGAAGTCCTACCTCTGTGTCATCTTGTTGACAAAGACACAGGGCCAGTCTGCACTGAGGGTGGTTAGAATAAGCAAACAAAAATACAGGACACCCAGTTAAATTTGAATTTGAGATCAACAGAAATTCAAACTATTTTTATCTGGTGCCCCTACCTGCATCTCTAACTCCTCTTCCAGCTCTGACTCCCAGTGTGTGAAATGAGGGACTGAACCCTCTGTCCCAACTAAGACGTTTCATGCTTTAGGACAGTCCAGGAGAGGGGAGATGCAGGAGTGGTCATTAAGTGTCTCCAGCAGGGGAGCCAAGTGCCCCTCAGCTGCTTACTGGCAATGGCTCCCATTTCAAAACACTGACCTTGAATGAACACAGCAGACCCTTCACTCGGTTTTTTAAAACCACTGCTTCCAACCTCCAGGCAGCCCATCTCCTTGCACCATCTTCAACATCACCCATTTGGAATTTGTCTGTAACCCCTTTTTGGTCCACTGAGCTCCCACTTCTTGACTTGTCAGAGAGGAGAAGCTAAGCTGGGGTCATGGAGAGTTGGTAGCATCACGGTTGCCTGCTGCGGTAGGTGCACATCCACTCCCAGGCTAGGCGAACACTGCCCGAGCGCCGCCTGTCCTGCCACTGGTAAGTGAATGTTCTAGACATAAGAACTAACCCTGAGCACAGCCCAGGCCCCTCAAGTGCTTCTAGAACCACCCTTAGGAGCCTCTGCAGGATGTATGAGGAAGGTGTCTGACTGCTCCAACTCCTGTAGAGGGATGGCCAGCAGACCCTACCCTCCAGGCCCCACAACAATGAGGGTGTCCAAAGGGTGGGCTCACTGACACCTGTGTTAAAGGAAAGAAACAGGCTGCAGAACAACTTGTGTACATGAAATCCCTTATGAAGAATATGCATGATAAAACCACTTTCAAGGGCAAACATACAGGAAAGGTAGGGACTTGGCTCAGACTCCCAGACTGTGGCTGTGGGGACAAGGTAGGGCCAACAGAATGAAGAAGATCCAACTTCTCGGGGAAATGCCCTCCTGAGTCCCATTGGAGGTGGTTTCAAGTGCTCTGTGTGAGGACTGCTGCGATGGACTCACTCCAAAGGTCCTGATGGTTAGTCCACCCAAACATTGTCCCAGGGCACACACCATCAGGGGAATCCTCTTGAGGACTGTACTTTCTGAGGCTTGGGGCCAACAGGATGCCTGCTGGCTCTGTCCTGGACCATACCTAGTCTAGGGACAGAGAGACACAGCTACCTGGTCCAGCACTGGGGGTGCTGTTCTCGGGGGCACAGTGGACCTAAGCACTGAGAACAGCCACTTGGACGCCAAGACCCATGCCCACTGTGGAGCCACCCCATCCTGTAGGGCCCTACAGAAGGCTATTCCCAATCCATTTCGCTACCAATAAGACCCTCTCCCAGCCTCAGGGCCAGTACCCTGGACATTCACATAGTCTGCAGGGCAGGGGGCCCCTCTGACTCTTATCTAGCAGGTAAGGTGATGGCCACAAGGGCTGGGACTGATGGGCACTGTCACTTCCAGCTCAGCACTGCCCCTCACTTAAGTTCAGTCCAGCCCCTGTGCACTCTGCTGACTGCTCAGCCCTTGCAAATACTCAACAGGCTTTCCCAGTGGGATGGGAAGCAAGTCTCAAGGTTCTGGAGATAAGGAAATTGGCAGGCACCCACCAAACACAGGACCACACTCAGGGGAGTGTCATCATGGACACGACAGATTTCACTTATGGAGATAAAGAGAAGCCCAGGTGAGTCAGGCTGTCCTGTCTCTTCTTAGTGGCATTTGGACGTCTCTTGGCCCTCAGGTTGCTGGTCACCACAGGCAGCAGGCCTCCCACCCAGGGGGATGAACAGCTGAGGGCTACAGTGGGCAGGAAGCACAGCGGCCAGTGAGCTGAGTGAGCCACAGGAGGTGCCAAAATGGGGAGGGGGTGCCAGCAGATGCTAAAGGTAACTGCCCCTCTTTGTTCTGGCTACAGAGTCCTGATAGAAACAAGGAAACTTCCGTGACACAGTAGTCCCAAGTTGCCCACTGGGACAGCCATCCACTTGACCTTGGGCCTCAAGTACCCTATAACTATCTCAGCAAAGACCCCAGACCCAGAAAACAGGAGGAGGGGGGCCTGCTAAACAGAAGGGTCAGCATCGCAGGGCCAGAGAACAGCCTGCCTAAGAGGTTGGATGATTGGTAAGTGAGCCACTGGGACAATGTGTGCTCCTGCTGACCACTGCACACATGAACATTCGGCGGTGAGTTATCAAATCCGAATGTCACAGTACGACCCAGTCCTCTGAGGTGGGAATAAAACTAAGTTACTATGAAGTACAGAAACTGGGTCAACTTCAGGATGTTGACCTTCTGTTTGATGGAATCCCTGGGTGAACCCCAGGCCCACCAAGAACAAGACACCTTTGTGGGGAGAGGAAAAAAGGAGAGGCGCAACTTTCGGCCACAGGACAAGTAAGGTCTGAGGATCTGAGGTACAGTATGGGGACTAGAGTTCAAAACAGTATATTGTACACTCAAAATCTGCCAAAACAGTAAAAGTTCCGTGTTCTCACCCAAAATGAGAGTAATCATATGAGGTGACAAAGGTAATGGTGGAAATCTCTCAACAGTGTACACAGACATCAAATCATTATGGTGTATATTTTATATGTATTACAATTTTATTTGTCAACTATACTTCAAAACAGCTAGAAAATAAAACTAAACCTTATAAATTGTTTAAGGAAAAGAATAGGGCCTTTTTGGACACACATGCATGCAGTGCAGACCGTGTGTGGACACACACAGTGTAAAACACATGTGCCCGGTGGTGCACCTGCAGCCGTGCGCCTCCTTGAGCAGCACGGAGTGTGTCCGGCCCACTCAGGAGGACGTGTGCACAGACAGACGCAGTGTTCTCACGGCATTCCCGGACGGGCGTTGTGAAAATGAACGATCTCACACGATGAATGTGATCAGAAAAGATTTTCTGTTGACATGAAATCCTGAATTTCTCAAGGCTTGTGTTACATTTTTAGAATTCTTTATTATCATTCTTAAAGTAGATCCAAGTGGAAGTGGCTCCCCATATTTTTGCCTGAGGTTGCCCTACTCTCTGCCTCCAGAGGGAGCATCTGTAAATAATAATTTAGCATCTGTAAGTATCTGAAGGTATATGAGTAATCAGTTGGTATCTATAAGTAATGGTTTAAAGTTCTGTACAGGAGGATGCTCCATTTGCAGAACAGTGTTTAACATCTCAGACTGGAGCTAACCCTTTCTGGTTCGTGCCCTCAGCCTGGCTGGTAAGGCTGGTGTCTGCTGGGTTCTCCTCAAGGGCCCCCACTGGGTCAGAACCTCCTCATTCTGGCAAACTACACATTGTATACAAGAAGCCCCACAGGCTCTCCTCCTCTGTGGCGAGCAGTAACTAGGAGCTTAGCTGCTGGTCTGCAGGAGGGAAATGTCAGGATACACTGGAGGAAGGCTGGCTCATGAGCCCGCAGGGTCCTCCCAAGTCAGCTGTGCACTTGAGTCCCCACTTAGGGTGTGACACTTGGGCGTGTGAGTAGCTGGTGACAGGATGGCTCTGCTGCTCTGGGAAATGGCTATGGGGCCTCAGTTGTTCCTCCTAGTCAGTGGTGTAGTAGTGGCTCCATCTCCAACCCATGAGCCTAAGGTCTCACCCCTGGGATGGTCCCAAAGGAGGAAGGGACTAGACAGGGCCCTAGAGACCTTAAAACTGTACCTGCACAGGGACACTCAGAGCAGCTCTGGCCATAAGTGCCAATGGGTCCCATTCTTAGCAGAAGGGCTGCAGGCCAGGTTAATGTACATTACTGGAGGGTCACATTAGAAGAGGAGGTGCTGGAACGGCAAAGACACCCCAACCCTGGCCTTTAGGTTAAGGGGTCCTAAAGTGGACATCCCCTTCCTGCCCCTGGTGGCTGTGAGGTAGGAGGTACTCAAGCAATAGTGTCGATATAACCTACAGTCAACAAAAATCTGTGAAATGGGAGGCTGGGCAGGATGCCCTCTACACTCTTGACAATATTATTTTAATTATAAAAGTAATTTTATGCTCCTGAAAAGCAAGTTGAAAAGTGAAGTATAAAAGTAGTAGGAAAAAAACTACTTTTATACCTTGTAACATGTTGGCACCCTTCCATTACATTTTCTGTTATAACTACTTAACACCAACTATCATACTACACAGATAATGTTGAATCTTGCATTTTTCCCCATTCAACATATAACAAACATTTTCACATATCATTAAAACCTGGTTATAAATATCACTGCTGATGACTACATAATTTTCTATTGTGAGTATATC
Source organism: Tonatia bakeri (assembly GCA_004024845.1). NCBI lineage: Eukaryota > Metazoa > Chordata > Mammalia > Chiroptera > Phyllostomidae > Tonatia > Tonatia bakeri. Next base: position 96,439 of record PVIA01005593.1, read on the forward strand.
ATGATTTACTTAATCATCCCCTTAACTCTACCATCTAAGAGTCTAAAATCCTTAATATAGTAAGTGTTTAAATGTCTTTTTCTATGTTTTTGAACCTGATCCAGTGGATTTTTAACAGATATTCTGAATAGAGTCATGGTTGCTTTAAACATCAGAAGCAGATTTTGGAGCATTTATTCCAGTAGTTTCTAGGAAATCAGTTGTATACAGATGTAAAATAAATACCTCTGTCTAGAAGCTCTGGGAATTAAAGCCTTCCATCTGGATTAAAAGCCCTGAGAGACTCACAAGGTTGCTTGGAAAGACAAACATCACCCAGAGTAAATGCAGTCCAAGGTCATATAAACAGAAATACTGACTCTAGACCAAGGGAGGTGAGGGCTCTCTCCCTAGGCTCCACCACACTCCTGAGAGCATCAACCTGGTGGGTGCTTGGGGGTGGGGCCTGGGGACCAGCTCTATGCTGCAACCCTCCTGGAGGCAGCCCTAGAAAGAAAGGTTGGCTGGCTCTTTATAGCTACTGCATCTCAAGAAAGGAGGGATTGGTGCTCTCCAAGGTCCTGTCCTACTGGAAAATTCTGATCTGTTCTTTGCCTCCCGCCATCCCCAACCAAAGGACAAGAAAAGCAAAGAATGGGATATGGAAACCTGGATGGGTTCTGGCTAGCCCCTGCCCCAGACCCCAGAGGCCACAACTGCAGGATGTGAGACTTGAGGCAGGAGCAGCACTATGGCTCCCAGAGGTGAATGCCTTCTGCTGGGTTCCCAACCCCAAGGGCACCAAGGCCATAAGGCTAGGAGGGCACAAGGTGGGCCTCTGTGGACACTTCAAGAGCAGCCAGCACCAGCCAAGGGGCAGCAAGCATGGTGAAAGGACACTGGCCATGCCAGACCACCTCCAACCTAGCAGCATGTTCTTGTGGTTACTGAGCTGCTCTGAGCATCAGTATTTCCATGCTTATGTTGGGATCCCACTGGCTCACAGAGCCATCTGAGAACAAGATGAGGTGCACACACACAACTCACGCACAGGGTGTACCAGGGCCCTCCATTCATCCAAGGGGCACTCACTGACAGACACTGCAGAGCACAAAATTAATTATATCTCATCCATAAGTTCCACCCTGAAGATGGGACATGCCAGGAAGGACCAAAAAGGATTCTCTTGCCAAGCAGTGGGTAAGAAGGGCAGACTGCCAAGTTGCATTGGGTGACTTCACTGAGAGCCTTCTCCTTCTCTAAGTAGCAGTACATGCAGGTCACGAGGACAGGCCAGTGCTGTGATTGCACCTTCCCAGGAGCGGACACTCAGGTACATCCTTCTGCAACCACTAGGACAGACCACAGGTCCCAGCACAGGGACTGTCTGTACAGGGATCTCTCAGGAGTTTAAGAACATACCTGAATCCTGGAATCCCAGAGTATCAAGAGGAACATGAGAGCCAGGAGACAAGCTGGATGGCTCTGAGGCCACTTAGGTCTCCAGCAACTGGCTCCAAGTGAGGCTGGTGATAGACTGGCTCCTGGCCCATAGTTTCAATAGGGGAGCAGGCCTTGAGACCTCTGAAAGCTGTTCAGGCCCCTAAATGACATGGAGGCCCCATGGAGAGCATAAGCTGGCAGAGAAGGGAGCGCCAGCAGGGCGACTACAGCAGGCCTGTACTCGAACAGACATCAAGCTGCTTCCTCCTTTCCCTAAAACCTCACATCCAGCTGGCCATGGCCCCCACTGCAAGAGGTGGCCAGACCACACATTGAGGGCCCAGGAGAGGGCATCACTTGTCAAGTCATAGGAGGCAAGGATCCCATACTCAGTGTGTATTGCTTGGGACTTGGAGGCCCTTCTCCAAGTACAGAACCAATGAAGGGGGTCCAGTCATTGTGTAGGGACACCTAAGGGTCTACAAGGAGCACAAGGCTGAGAGAGGAGACTGGTGTGTAGCCTCCATTTCCATCTGTGAAAGAGGGACTGGGCCAAGTGCTCCCTGGGACATCCCACTCTCACATCCTGCTCCAACAGTGCAACTGGAGGACAGGAGCCAGAGTGGACAGAATAACACATGCTCATGGATTGGTGGGTGGAGGTCAGGGGGAGGCTGCACATCTTACCAGGAGACTTCCCAGTCTCAGTGTTCACAAAGCCAGTCTGAGAAACCCCGATCTAACCACACATTATTTCCCCTGATGTGCCTGATTCGGGGCCAGTTTCAATTATTAAAGTTAATTCTTAAACTGAACCCACATCTTCTGGCTGGTGTGGCTCAGTGGATTGAGTGCCGGCCTGCAAACCAAAGGGTTGCCTGTTCAATTCCCAGTCAGGGCACGTGCCTGGGTTATGGGCCAGGTCGCCAGCAGGGGCTGCATGAGAGGCAACCACACATTAGTGTTTCTGTCCCTCTCTTTCTTCCCTCTTTCCCCTCTCTCTAAAAATAAATAAATAAAATCTTAAAAAAAAAAAAAACATTGTCCACTGAGAGGAAAGGAAAATCACATTCCCTGGGGAGCTGGACACAGACATGAGAGGGGTGGGACTGGTATCCAGTTGGGGCCCTGGGAGAGGGGCTTCACAGCTGCCTGCTCCAGGGTATCTCCTCACCCTACCCCAGATGGCCAGAGGGACTTCCGAACTGAACCCATTTGGTCACTGTCAGCACTGCCTTCAGGAGCCCACAGAGATTTTACAGAGTTGGGGCCAGGGGGCTGTGGGAGAGAGGAAGGGACCTCACAACACACAATGGGCAGATCTGGGCTGAGAACAGAGGCCCTGTCTGGCTGCCCGAGATCAGACAGAAAGCATTTGTTCCTGTCCTTTGAGGTGGAAAGCCAGGTAAAAGGTTCCCAGACCCTAGTCCCATACCCAGTTGTAGCCCAGAGAAAGGGTGAGATGTGGCTCAACCTCTAGCTGCGCGATGACACCACTGCCTCACATGTTCACCTTCACATCTGGGGCAGGAACCAAAACACAAATACCTGATGCCTGCATAGTAGGCAGGTACAGGAGTCCTGGCAGACAGGGGCCCAAGCAAGGCCCATGCCAGTGCCAGGAGCAGACCAGGGCTGTCTACACAAGCCTCCGACTGGGATCAGAGGGTCACCATGATGACATAGACCCTAGGAACCTCGAACCAAACAGTAGTTAATACTTCCGCCCTCCAGCAGTGGCAGGTAGAGCTCAGGGCAGGAGCTCCTTCCAAAGGGGCCAGCAAGACAGAGTGCTAGACACTACCTGTTAGCCCTCCATTCCCCAGACCCCCTCCAGACCCTCCCCTCAGGGACCCTAGCTGGTCTCTGGTTTCTTTCCACCTTGCCCCTACACATAGGGCACAAAACACTTTGAGAGAATTTGGTAAACTAGAGAATGCAATAGCCCTGTCTGGATGATGCCTTGAGGATAAAATGGGAACTCCCACTCCTGGCCTACAGTCCAGGTACATCCCCACCACATCTGCTCTCTGAAGTCACCGGTGGCCACCACCCTGCTGCCCATAAGGTTGCCCAGCACTGCCCGTTGGGCCAGCCAGTGGTATATGCTGCCCAGTGGTGCAGGGACCCAGCACCTTTCTGGGTGCTTCATCCAGATGCTGGGACTGGAGACCAGCACCCCAAGGTGCTAGGCTGAACAGACTGATGGGCTCCTTTACTTGACAGGTGAGATGCCAACCCCCCAACTCCCAGAGGCCTATGTGCAACACCCTGGCCTTCTCAGACCAGGGATTCCCAGCCGTTTAGGCCTTGAATGTGAGCACAGTCTGCAATCACAACTAGGAACTTCACAAACCCATCAGGGCTGCTCACTACGGTTGGAGTGGAGAGTGGAGCAGGGAGGTTCCCCAGATCTGGGCAAAACCCCATGGACTAATTATCAGTGGGTGACCCAGGCCAGCTGCTGGCCCTCTGCCAGACAGATTCTCCTAAGCAGACCCAGGTCCAGTGCCCTTGGGAGCTGCTAAGAGAAGAGGAGGAGATGAAAGAAAGTGCCTGGTGCTGGGTGCAAACAAGTGGCAGGAAATGCCCCCTTTCCCCCATTTTTATGAGCTGCAACTCCAAAACAGCTGGTGAGAGATTAGCCAGAGTTGTTAGAAAATTCCAGGAAAGAAACTCCACAGCACCAGTGGCAACTAATCCTCCAAGTTTCATAAATGTAGGCAGAAGGAAGTTTAGGGAGAACTCACCTCTTGTCCAACATGTGCCCCTATGTTGCTTCATGTGGTATTATAGGTTCCCTCTCCCCACAGGGTCTGGGATGCTCTCAGGCAGCCCCACCTATCCCTCCCCAGCCTTGTTCATCTGGGAGGCAGACGGGATCAGGCTGCAGTTTCTCAATTTTGTCAGGATGCCAAGTGTCATACTGCACCAGAATCCCAGGCCTCAGCCTCTCGTGCAGAAAAATGGGGCCTGAATCCCCACACCTATGTCATCCCTCTAGCCAAAGGCAGGACAGCCCAGGAGATGAGGCCTGGGCAGAGAGGCCCATGCCCTGCTGGGACACACTCATGTTCCACTGTCTCACTGCCCTTTCTGCTCAGCCCAGTTTCCTGGAGATTTACACCCACACTCTGCCGTAATGGGGTTTCTAAGGGGAAAGCATAACAAGTAGCAAAACCACCGGAGTTCACATAGCCAGGCTATGGATTACTCACATGTTGGTCTGGAACTGTTGGCCACAGGGGTCGGGGGGATGGTCAAGGACCTAAGCTGAGTCTGGCTGCCCCAGGTGTTGGTGTTGATGGGGCTTAGACCTCTCCAAGTCCCATCTAGATGCTCCCTGTCCCACTGTCTGGCACTGTGGGACCCATGCCCAATCCACAGTATTTTGGGTGTAAGAAGGAATAAGGTTCACTCTGCACCTCTGTGTGGGACAGAAAATAGCACCACACTTAGTGGACCCATCCTGGGGTGCACACAACCAGAGGCTACCCAGAGCTTTCCTGGGCACACGGCTCAGGCCAGGGAGCAGTGCTGACCTGTCCTACATGTTTGGGTCTCCCAGGACCAGCCTGCCTTGTGGGGTCCCTGGTTCCCCCACCATCACTCTCATCAATGAAGGGCCACTGGTGGGGTAGCTCTGGAACAGACATACCACTACCATCCCTGCCCATCATGTTGTCCTGTTGACCTCCACAAGCTGATCTCTCCAGCCTCAGTCTGCTGGTCCTCCCAATTACAACAACCCACCACCAAGCCCTCAGGGGCAGTGGGAAGATCAGAGAGCCCACGTGCAGCACACCTAGCAGTGCTCTCTGTCTGCCCCATCATGGCTTTATCAACAGTCAGGGTGAAAGAGGAGATCCACACACAATATCAGGAGCCCCCCACATGTATAGAGACAATGCCTAGCCCAGGGTGTGACAAAGGCAAGGCTCAACAAACACTTATGGTTAAAAAAGAAAGCAGCACCCCTCCCCCAAGCACGCAGACACACACTCCAGTCACAGGGCATTTCACAGGCGCACAGCTGAGTGTGTGCCTACCCCAGCATGTGCATGAACACCTGCACCCTGCTCATCTGGTTCTGGAAATTCAGTCCCCTCATGTTAAAAGGTGATGTTTTTTTAAAAAGAGTAAAAGTATTAGCAATAAAAAATCCAAAAAGGAAATTACAAAAATGATCCCACTTACAATGGCATCCAAAGGAATAAAATACATAGGAATAAAATTAACCAAGGTATGAAATACTCATACATTCAAAACTCAAAAACATTACTGAAAAAAATATCAAAGGCCTAAATCTAAATAAATTGAAAGACATCAAATTTTCATGGATGTGAAGACATAATACTGTTAAGATGTCAATAGGGGACTTCCGGCCAAGATGGAGGCATAGGTGGATGCACCGTACCTCCACGCACAACCAAGATAGGAACAACAACAATTTAGAAGCAGAATAACATTCAGAACTGACAGAAAATTGATATAAATGGAAGTCGGACAACCAAGAAGTTGAAATAGACCTGTTCATCTAGACCAGTAGGAGGGGCGGAGTCGGGCAGCTGGGCGCGGGTCCCAGTGCAGAGAGCAGAGTTGGGACCGGGCGCATAAGGCATCCGAGGGTGCGTAAGGCATCTGGGGAGTGCAAGACCGCAGCGGGTGGACCCTGAGTGCGCTTGCAGCAGCTGGCAGGCCCCGGCAGAGGGGTGGCACCCGGCAGACCCAGTGAGGCGGCGATTGTAAAGCAAGGCAGTGAGCGCAACTCAGGGTCCCAGCGCTGGGAAATAGAGCCTTGGGACACTGACTGTGGACGCCTGTGGAAGTTGAGGCGCAGGGAGAGACACCCAGCCTCACAGGAGAGGTCCTTGGAGGGTCCCACAGCATGCACAAGTCCACCCACACAGGAATTGGCGCCAGAGGGGCCCAGTTTGCTTGGGGGAAGCAGCAGAAGGGACAGAGGTCCCACGGAGAACAGAACAACTGCCATTGTTCCCTCTCGACCCTGCCCCCACATACAACTCACAACCCAGCCACAGGGTGCCCCGCCCTGGTGAACACCTAAGGCTCCGCCCCCTACTGTAATGGGCACGACCAGACCAAAAAAAGAGAGAGAGAGAGAGAGAGAGAGAGAGAGATGGCTCAAACAGAAGAACAAATCAAAGCCCCAGAACCCATCCTTTTAAGTGACCGAGAAATAGCCAACCTATCAGATGCACAGTTCAAAACACTGGTGATCAGGAAGCTCACAGAATTGGTTGATTTTGGCCACAAATTAGATGAACAAATGCAGGCTAGGATAAGAGAAATGAAGGAAAATGCACAGGGAATCAATAGTGATGGGAAGGAAACTGGGACTCAAAACAATAGAGTGGACCAGAAGGAAGAAATAAACAACCAAACAGGAAAGAATGAAGAAATAAGAATTCAAAAAAATGAGGAGAAGCTTAGGAACCTCCAGGACATCTTTAAACATTCCAATATCCGAATTATAGGTTTACCAGAAGGGGAAGAGGAAGAGCAAGATATTGAAAACTTATTTGAAAACATAATGAAGGAGAACTTCCCCATTCTGGCAAAGGAAATAGACTTCCAGGAAGTCCAGGAAGCTCAGAGAGTCCCAAAGAAATTGGACCCAAGAAGGAACACACCAAGGCACATGGTAATTACATTAGTCAAGGTAAAAGTGAAGGAGAGAATCCTAGAAGCAGCAAGAGATAAGGGGACAGTAACCTACAAAGGAGTTCCCATCAGACTGTCAGCTGATTTCTCAAAAGAGACCTTACAGGCAAGAAGGGGCTGGAAAGAAGTATTCCAAGTCATGAAAGACAAGGACCTAAATCCAATATTGCTCTATGCAGCAAAGCTTTCATTTAGAATGGAAGGGCAGATAAAGTGCTTCTCAGATAAGGTCAAGTTAAAGGAGTTCATCATCACCAAGCCCTTATTTTATGAAATGTGAAAGGGACTTATCTAAGAAGATTAAAAAAAAAGTGTGTAGTAAAATGACAGCAAACTCACAATTATTAACAATCACACCTAAAACAAAACCAAAAGAAACTAAGCAAACAACTAGAACAGGAACAGAACCACAGAAATGGAGATCACATGGAGAGTTATCAACAAGGGAGTGGGGTGGGGAGAGAGGGGGTAAAGGTACAGAGAATAAGTAGCATAGATGGTAGGTAGAAAATAGACAGGGGGAGGGCAAGAACAGTATGGAAAATGTAGAAGCTAAAGAACTTATGACACATGAACTAAAGGGGGGGAATGTGAGTGGGGGGGTGGGCAGGGTGGAGGGGAGTGAAGGGGGAAAATGGAACAACTGTAATAGCATAGTCAATGAAATATATTTTAAAAAAAGATGTCAATAGCACCCAAGGCAATCTATAATACAATCTTTGGTGCAATCCCTGTTAAAATTCCAAAAGTCCTTTTTGCAGAAATGGAAAAGCCAATCCTGAAATTCATAGGGAGTTGCAAGAAGCCCCAAAAGGTCAAAACAATATTTTTAAAAAAGAACAAAGTTGGAGGTCTCACATATCTTGATTTCAAAACTTACTACAAAGCTACAGTAATTAAGTCAGTGTGGTACTGGCATAAGGAAAGATGTATAGACCAATGGAATAGAACAGAGACCAAAGCTCATGTATATGAGCTCACCTCACATGATTTTCAACAAAGCCACCAAGATTTCAACAGGGAAAGAATATTCTTTTCAACAAATGGTGTGGGGGCAATTGGATATTCACATGCAAATAAATGAAACTGGATCTCTACCTCAAATCACATACAAAAATTAAGTGCAAATAAATGAAAAATTACATATAAGGGCTAACACTATAAAACTCTTAGAGGAAATTGCAGGGGTAAGTCTTCATGACCTTGGGTTTGGCAATGAATTCTTAGATATTAAACCATAAGCATAAGCAACAGAAGAAAAATTAAAACTAAAACCTTCTATGCATCAGTGAACATTATCACAAAACTGGAAAGACAACATACAAATGGGAAAATATTTACAAATCATGTATTTGATAAGGGTCTACTGTCCAGAATATATAAAACACTTATAACTCAAAAATAAAAAACCAAATAACCCAATTTACAAATGGGCAAAATGTTTCAGTAGATATTCTCCAAAGAAGACATACAAATGGATAACAAGCACATAAAAACATGCTCCCCATCTCTAGCCATTAAGAAAATGCAAACTGAAACCATAACAAGAGACCACCTCACACTCACTAAGAGGGCTACAATTCTGAAAATGGAAAAGAACAAGTACTGGTGAAGATAAGGAGAAATCAGATCACCCCTACACTGGCCATGGGAATGTAAAATGGTACAGCTGCTGTGGAAAACTGTTGGTTTCTCAAAAAGGTAAACAGAGAGCTATCCTATGACCCAACAATTCCTAAAAGAATTGAAAACAGGTGTTCAAACAAATATTTGTACATGAATGTTCATAGCAGCACTGCTGGCAATAGCCACAGGTAGAAAAAACCCAATGTCCATTGACAGGCAAATGAATACACAAACTGTGGTCTATACATACAACGGAGTGTGGTTCCACCGCAGAAAAAAATCAGTGAAGTCTGGTTTATGCTACAACATGGATAAACCAAATTCAAACAAACAAACAAACAAACAAACAAACAAATAAACCATTGTGCTGAGTAGGAAAAATAAAACAGACACAAAAGCACAAAAGGTCTCACATTGAATGACCTCATTTATATAAAATGTCCAGAACAGATAAATCCATAGGGACACAAAACAGATGGGCTCGTCCAGAGCGGCTGGAAGAGGATAGAAAGTTGTTGGTTAATGGGTTTGGGGTTTTCTCTGGGGGTGATAAGAATGTTTGGGAACTAAATAGAGGTGATGGTTGCACAACATCCTGAATGCATTAAATGCCATCCTGTGCACTTTAAAATGGACAAGTTCATGGTATGTGAATTTCACCCCAATTAAAAAAAAAAAAAGACATAAAAGTCTGGTTTCTCCATTTACCTGGACAAACACCACAAGAACTTTCAGTTTTTATGTTCTGAGGTCAAAGCCAGCCATTGATTAGAATTGTTTTTCCATGGATGACCCATCAGTTTGAAGGGAAATGAACAAACACTAAAATCGTAAAGCACAGGGCCAAGTCCCATTCCAGAGTGCATGGTTAGGGTCACCTACCACGCTGAAAAGCTGAGAACCGAGGCAGGCTGCAGCAGGGAATAAAGATGGAGCGAGAGGCAAAAAGGTGCTAAGACACAGACACAACTGTATGCAGGAAGCTGGCGGGACACTGGGTACACCACAGATGCAGAGGGCACTACAGGGAGCCCAGCTTCTTCGCCAAGCACTGGATGCCACTTCCTGCTGTAAAGATGTTTCCATCCACGTTGCATTTGTGAAACCATAGACATGAATGGTTGTCAGCACCTGGTATTTTTCAGGCCCCTGAGCCAGAATAACTTTAGCTGGATGCCATCCCTGTCCCTGCACCTTGGTAGAGGAGTGTCTCTCTCCAGAGGGTGAGGAAGCAGGGCATCCCTCTCTGCTACAAGTGGGAGGACAGGGTGTCCCACTTGACCTACCACCCAGGTCACTGTGGAAACCAATAAGAGGATGACTGTAAGCAAACCAGCCCCAGTGTGAGCCCTGGAGCGGTATTATCACATTGGTCATTTAGAAGCCAAGTGACCACTCTGCTTTCCCTACACCAGGAATTTAGAAGTTAAGAGTCTTCCAGCACATTTGGTGTGGAACATTATTTCCTGGCCAGTACTCCCAACAGCAGAACTCCACATTCTTTGAGAATAAGGCCCTGTCCTGTGGCCAGGTGCCACGAGCACAGAGGCAAAGGGATGGCCCCAGAGGACAGGGTCCATACCAAGACCCCTAAACCTTTGCCCACACTCAGGCCATCAGCAGCCACACCTGAGCCCAATTGGCCCCAAACAAATGTGGGCTGCAGTGAAAAGGCTCACACCAAGCAAGCTTCCAGCCCCATATCTTCAATAAAAGCAAATGGTCTGGCAACGAAATGAGCCTAACTCCAAGTAATTCCCTTGGCAGTTCACTTTACTTGGAAAGGGCTCATGGACAGGGGACCTCTGCTCTGCCCTCTAGAAGTTGGCATTTCCCTACCTTCTCCAGAACTCCTTAAATTCACACAGTAAGCATTTCCCGTTTTAAAATAATTGCTATCTCTGAACACATCAAAAAGGTCACAACTCGTCCTAGCTGGCGTAGCTCAGTGGATTGAGCGCGGGCTGCGAACCAAAGCATCGCAGGTTTGATTCCCAGTCAGGGCACATGCCTGGGTTGCGGGCCGGGTTCCCAGTGGGGGCCACATGGGAGGCAACCCATGTCATGGGAGACATTGATGTCTCTCTCCCTCTCTTGCTCCCTCCCTTACAGTCTCTAAAAATAAATAAAAATTAAAAAATATTCTTTAAAAAAGGCCACAACTCCATCTTGATGTAGATGGCCCTATCCCTGGTATTTAGGAATCTCAGGTTCTAGGATTTAACTGTCAGGTCTGATCACTCAGATTGCAACATTGAAGCTTGACCCCTGGCGGGCCCTTATTTCACTCCAAGTACACACATGCTCCACTGGCCAACAGAGCTGGCGATGAGCCCCACTGTGTCGCCAGGCACCCGAGAGAGCCAAGCACCTCCAGACGTGGCTCTGCCCCAAGAATATTAAGACTGGGTGGGGTGGGGGACTTGGTGAGAGCCCACAAATGCCAACAAGCCCTGGGGGACAGAGACAGGGCCCTGGCAAGGAGGGCAGGCAAAGCCCAGACACATGGAAGAACACACAGGGACTGGAGGGAATCCACGCTGGAACCTGACACCTTTTTAACACCTGTTCCCCCTGCCCCCATCCTACCCAGCACCTCTTACCTGGGCAGTGGCTTCTGTCCCTGCCCTTGTCACCAACTGTCCCCATGGCAGCCAAAGGGACCTTGCCAAATCCTTAGTCCCCTCCCATCACTCCTTTGCTCAGAGGCTCCAACATGGCTCCTGCCTCCTGGTCACAATGCAGGCTGTTCCTGATGTGGTATCCTTGCCCCCACCCCTATTCCTGCCCCCACTATGCTTCCTCGAAACACTGACAGGCTCCCCAGGCTGGTCTGTAGCACCCAGTCTACAAGTTTGACTTCCACAGAAGAAACCCCATAAGAGACAAGAGATCTACCTTGTTATCCCAGGAAGCCCATAGCCTGTATGGCACACCACACAGAACCTGTGCCCCACAGATGTTTATCAAGGAAAAAATGAAATTTCTGTCACTGAAGGACTTAACAGCAACTTCAGCTTTCAAACTTTTTAAAATCAATTTTACTGATTTGTCTCCAAAAACCCTCAAATTCAATAGAATAGGCAACTAAAAGAGGGCCAGAAAGCTTTAGGCTATCTGTTGCTTTAATAAAATCATGCCCATTTTCCAGAGGCAGATACTTTTCACATCACGGTGGTGACAAGATGAGCCGCCCGGGTCATTTCTTAGGGCAGCTGGTCCACGGCCACCAGACACCTTACCACAGGCAAGGGTGGAGTAGCACATGGGGTCAAGTGGAAGACACAAGAAGCTATCCAGTGTTTGCCCCAAGTGGCTCTGTTGCACCCTAGCTAGGGAGGAAGGTCCCCAAGGCCATCATGGTGCCATACTTCCCTTACAAACACACAGGCAAACAGCTCACAAGGTGACTGGCAAAACCCATCCCTTCCCAGTAAAAGCCTACTCCTAGTTGAGGAATAGAATCTTCAGTGGGACAAGACAGAGCCTGTTACCTTTAGAGTTATGTTCATATTTATAGGTACTATCTATGGCAAGTGATACTAAGGTTCCACTTCAGAGAATGATACAAAGCTTCCTTCTAAAAGAAATATTCTGGGGAGAAAGGAGGCCTGAGAGTGAAAGGCACTGTGGGTGCTGGAACAGGAAATGGACAGTAAGGGGGAAACCTGGCGAAATACATCCTCTGAGGCCTGCAGTCTGGATTACGTACTGCCGGGCATTTCTGCCTCAAGTTTCCAGGCTCGCAGCATGAGCTACTGAGAGACTAATTTCAGGGGAGGTTGGGGATGGAGAAACTGTTCCATTTTTGTAACTCTTCTGTAAGTCTAAAATTCTCTCAAAATAAAAAGTTACAAAGTATTCAAACTTTTAAAAAGTGAGTTGAGCTGTTGAATACTAACTGAACAACAGTACAGGTGGTGAGTGGATCTGGAAAGGGCAGTGGGTCATCCAGGAATATCCAGAGACCGGGGAACACAGGATCATGTCACACACCTTCCTGTTACAGGGGAGAGCCTGGCCCAGGACTGTGAGGGCCCTGTGTGTGTGAGTGGAGGAAGAGGGAACACCAGAAGGCAGTCCAGCCTCAGGGCTCACTTCTGCAAGTGACTCTCGATTAGAAATAGAGAAGAAATAGAGAAGAAGTGCCCGTGCCCTCTCTACAGGGAGAAAGCCCCTTTCAGACCCCAGGGTCATTCCATATAGGTGCACACAAATCTGTGCTGATCGAATAATCTCTGCCTGCATAGGATCAAATCAAAGACTTCAGATGGAAAAATAAGAAGATAAGTCTTACCACAAATATCCCCTTTAAAGTGTTAAGATGCAATTCTTCCAGCCTCTGTCCAGGCCAACCCAGTAAATGCCACCAGCCCCTCAGGCAAGCCCCCATCTCCAATCTCCTGCCCACCCCACCTCAAAGTCTAGCGCAGACCTGGTCTTGCCTATCCAGTGCCTTGGAGAGGGCTCCTGGCAAGCCAGACAAAGGTCCTCCCAGGCCCTCACACCTCTCTTAACCTGGGCACCGTGAAAGCTCTGCAGGCCCAAGTGGAGTCAGAGAGGAGGGAGTGGCCCCCTGCACTTTCGGGGCACTGAGGGCCACCTTCTCAGCATCTGTAGAACTGAGGAGATGAGGGATCAGATGGGAACTTCCCCCTTAGTCCAGCTATGAACTTTAAGAGGATGCTAATTTGTGGTGTGCATAGCTCAGTGCTCACATCCCAAGGCTCTGATGCTCTGGTGGGGGCAGGGGTATCTGCCACCCTGGGAAGCCCAGGCGATTTCAGTAGGTGTTCCCACTCCACAGAGTCCCAACCCCCCATCACTGGGGTCCCTGTCAGAGGGACTCAGGTCAGGCACCCACCAGTCTGAACAGGTCCTGTCACATTTGGCTGCCTGGCTTGCCACTTGTGAACTGGCAGGACTAGACCCCACAGCCCACAGGGATCAAGGACCACACACTAGCACATGCCCCTCTCATGCTCCCAGCCCTGTCCCTGGCAGCCTTGGAGGGCATAAACCCCTGGCCAGCCCTTAGCCAGTCCTGCCGAGGCCCAAACACATGAAAACCTGTTGGAGCAGTTTGGGCAGCAGTGCCACCTCTTCTTCCTCCTCCTCCGTTTACTTCCAGGTAGGAAGGGACCTCGGCTTTTGAAACTAGGGGCAGGCCCAGGTCATGGCCATGGGCAAAAGATAAGCTTCACCTCCCCAAACCCATCTTCTTAGAGAGCATAAGGTTCGAGTCAAAACTGGGGTGTCCCTGTCTTGGGCAGAGAAGAGGGGAAAGGATAAACGTGCTGGCCAGGGGGGAGGCAGCAAAGCCACAACACCCCTGCCCACACAGACACCATTCTGTCACCCACTCTCAAACGGGGACGACCAGGCCTCCGGGGCCAGGAGCCCGCGGAGCCAGGAAGGGGTCCCGCCCGCGAAGACAAGGCCGGGGAGCTCCGGCCACTGCGCAGGGTGGGCGCGCCGGCCGCCCCCTCCCCGGGCCCGCGTCCGCTAAGCCCCGCCGGCGTCCGAGCCCACCGCTCTCTCCTCCCCGGGCCGCGCGGGGAAAGTTCCTGCAACTTCGCGGGGGAGGCGGCGGTCGGCCTGGGCCTCGGAGCCGGCCTGCGCCCTGCCGTCAGTCGCCAGGCCGCCGGCGCCCCAACTCCCAGCCCGGCCCCCGGGCCCGCTTTGTGCGCGGTGGAGAGGGGCGCCCGCAGGCCTGGCCCCCGCCCCGGGCACAAAAGGGCGCGCGGCCGGCGGCCGGCGGGGTCGGGCCTGCGAAGCGCACCAGCAGGGCCGAGCTGGGGCCGGGGCCGGGGCCAGGACCGGGGGCCGGGCCACGCTCACCTGCCGTGGAACCAGTCCTTGCAAGCGTCGCACTCGATCATGAAGCGGGTAACGTCGTAGGGCAGCCGGCAGACGCAGTACACCGGCACCGTCGCCATGTTCACGCCGCCCGCCCGCCCGCCGCCCGCGCTGCGCTCCGGGTCGTGCCGGGCGGGCCGGGCCCGGCGGGCCGGGCCGGGCGGGGGCCGGGCGGGCCGGGGCCGGGGCCGGGGCCGGAGACGGGCCGGGGACGCACGACAGCCCGCGCGCACCCGCGGCGCGTCCACACAAAGCGGGGCGCGCGCAGGCCGCGGGAGCCGCCCGCCGGCCCGAGGGCTCAGGGCGAGAGTGTGCGCGGGGCCGACGCGCGGGACACAAAAGGGAATGGACGCGCGGGGGCGGCGGGCGGGGAGCCGCGGCCCCACCGAAGGGACCCCCGGCCGCCGAGCGGCCTCTACGTCAGCGCCCCGGGTGGCGCCGCCTCCGCCCGCGGTCTGGCCGCCGCTCCCGCCGCGGGAAGGCGGGCCGGGGACCTGCCCAGGGAGAAGATGGGCCAGGAACCTGCAGGGGAGAAAGTGGGCCTCAGGACCTTTTAGGGGTCAGGTGGGCCAGGGATACCTCCGACGGAGAGGTGGGCCGAGAACCTGCAAGAGAGAAAATGAGCCAGGGAGAAGGTGGGTCCGGGACCCTTGACTGGGGGAAGAAGGTGGGTCAGGGATTCCCTCCAGGGTAGAAGGTGAGCCTGGAAGTCTCTCCAGGGAAGAAGGTGAGCTGGGAGACCCTCCAGGAGAGAAAGTGGGCCCGGCGACCTGCTCGGGGAGGTGGGGAGGGGGGAAGAAGCGAGACCTCCCCGCCTTCCCCGAAGACCCCTTGCAAGAGAAGACAGACGGGGTACCCTGCCGGGAGGTGGACCAGAATATGGTGGGGGAGAACATGGGGAGGCACCTGCAGGGATGGAGGGATGGGGACATAGGGTTGGGGTGGGGACATAGGGTGGGGGGATGAGAAGGTGGGCTGGGTTCAGGGTGAGACCCCCATAGGATGTCCTTTCTCATAAAGAAGGTAGAGTACTTCAGTACTGCTGGACGGGAAGGTAGCAGCAGTGCCCAGGCAGGCCCTCTGGGCCTCCTTGTAGACTCTGACCTGCAGGCTGAGCACTGTTTATCTGTCCTAATTTACTCCAGGGTATCAATGGTCCAATAGTTAGTCCCTTTTCAGAGCCATACAGGCTGTCTCCAGGAGAAGACTCAGGAGGGGAGGGTGACAGCT